>WEDG01000810.1:0-45367 GCA_017591395.1 Schistocephalus solidus | reverse complement strand
CTCTGAAAATAATGCGCTGAAGGCACAGAAGACCGAAATCAAGGCGATCCTGTCCACTAAACTTACCGTCACTCATACCCAGAGGTTTTTCAACTGGACTACTCACCATGCGGGAAAGGCTGCAAACGCCGGGAACTGCTCTTGAACTACAATCAAGACTGAAAGGCTGGCGAACACGATCTGTAGCTATTTTCGAAAGGGAAGGTGAGTTCAAAGACATGCAATTACTCCATTGGAACCAATACCGATCGTTCTGAGGACAGCGGCGACTCCCTCCTGCGAAACGTCGAGGACCCGGTTGCTTGATCAGCTATGTCCCGCGGTTCGCGCGCGTTCTCATGCTAAAAGGCACGGGTTGCCGAAAATCGTGCGAGGCGGAAAGACATGCTGACCTTGGGCGTTAGAGAGTTGCGTTGGGCCCACATGAAAGATTGACAGACGCGGCAGGAGACTTTGGTTGGCGCACAGTGGAGATGGCTTGTATGCAAAATGCGCCAAAGGCCTTTTGTCAAAGGCTTGATGGGTTAACAGTACTGCGCGCGAGATGTCTCCGAGATGTGATAGCAGCACCGAAACCTGGCTTGTCGGGCAGTATTCGAGATAGCGAAAATAACATTGTCTGGGTACCAAATATATCTTGGAAGGACAGAAACCGACAGAGGGTGGTGGGAATAATTGTGTATGTGAAGACGTGCTAATAGGTGTCTGACAAGACGAGCAAGCTGCGTGCGGCACGGAAGCCATATGGTTGAACATCAAGGCTCTTGGCTCTCCATCTCAGATGTCCTCATCTGTCTACCATCGGCGCCTAGGATGGGCGAGGAGTTGCTAGAACACCCACATGTTGGAACAATTAGAAAAGTTTCTCCAGTAGACCCTATGTAATGATTATGGGTGACTTCAACGCACCAGGAATTGACTGGAGCACTGTTCGAGCAGTCATGCCCGAGAATCGACTTTTGATTATGTTTTTCTGCAAAAGCTGAGATACACTCCTCAAAACAGCATGTCCCTTTCACCAGAACACGTGAAGGACAAGGGCTAACTGTCTTGACCTGGTTTTCGCGAGAAACATCGGGCGGCGTGGCACGAGATTGGCTCAATGCTCCCGCTCGGTCTGTAGTGATCGCGTGGTTGCTATAGCGTTTACGCCTTGTTCTCGTCCGTTGCGCCTGCTGGCCAGAGGAAAACGGCGTAACGTTTGGCGAGGTGGGACTTTATCAGTTACGAGCGGTTACATCAACTGGACGCTCAATGTTTTCGAGCACCGTAAAGCGAAGATTGAGTCCTTCCAGCATGCGTTCTACTGCTCGCGGACAACCACTGCCACGCTAACGAGTGTCCGTACAGCAAGCGTCCTGGGTGGCTAGACAACTTACAAAGGAAATAAGCACGAAGCACAAGTTGTGGAGAAAATATCGCGGAGTCTAATCAAGTCGCCTATTTTAGAAAATAAGTATAAAGCACGAGAAACAAAATAGAAACCTTATGCTTAAACTACGCGAAGAGAACTGCGCGAACTTTGCTGCAAAAGGGCAACGCGGAAGAGATCCAAAGTTAGTCTACAGTTACACTCCGTAGATGTACAGGAATAAGCATCAGATACCGCTGAGATTAAGACTGCCGTGGGCGTCAAAGATTTCCTGAAAACAAGGGAAAACAAAGCCGAGTACTTTTCACAGTTCTACCGCTCGAGTCTTCACAAACTGAGCAAAGGTTCCTTCGTCCCTCAGTGGATAACTTCCGCCGGGCGCTGCAGGCATAGCCACCTATACTATGCTCGGGAATTTCACGGTCCAAAGGACTGTAAAGAACTACGAGTCTGAAATGCGAGGACCGAGACGAGCTACACCTGACGCTCGAAAGTACTCACCAATGAACGTTCCGCACCTTTTGTCAGTGCTCTTTCAAAAGTCCTTTGACTCCGGAACACTTCCTTTCGATTGAAGCTGGCACATATAACTCCCTTGTACAAAAAGCGGTAGCCGGGCGTCAGTGACAAACTACAGGCCCATAAGCAACATGCATCCTTGGCCAGATTATGGAAAGGATCATCAAGAGCGAAAATTGGTGAAATTCTAGAGACTCAAAATTTGTTATAAAGCTGTCAACACGGGTTCAGAAAAGGAAGATCATGCACAACGAATTTGCTGTATTCAGTCCAGAGGCGGACCCAAACGCGAAGATAGACACGCGGTTCACATTGCCTTCATTGACTTTCAAAAGGCCTTCGATACTGTGCCGCACGAGAGACTGCTGTACAAGCTAGAAAGAATTGGAATCAGAGGTAACCTCCTCAAGTGGATCGAAAAACATCCTCGTGGGTCGGCGCCAGGTTGTGTGCATCGGCCAAGAGAGGTCAAGTTCTGCTGCGGTCGAGTAGGGTTCCTCAGGGTTCCAGTACTAGGGCCAATACTGTTTTTAATATACGTGAACGATTGTGTCAGGAATCTCGACTGTGAAGCAGCAATGTTTTGCCGACGACATTAAAAATCTGGAATGTAATCCAGAGCCCTGCTGACGAAGATAAACTGCAGATCAACCTAACTCGGTTGGAGGAGTGGTCGAATTATTGGCTTTTGCGGTTCAACGTCGATAAGTGTACAATACTTCGCTTAGGCAACCCGTCCGGATCTGCCGAAAGTAGAAAATACTTTCTCAACGGTGAAGCCTTAAAAGACGTGGAAACCCAAAAGGACCTTGGTGTGCTGACAACCACCACCTTAAAACCATCGTCTCACTGCTCGAAAGTGGCGAAGAGGGCAATTTCAGTTGCATGCCATCAGACGAGCCTTTTTGGATTTTGATGAAAATCTTTTCGCTTAGACCTTTGGAACATTCATTAGGCCACATTTGGAATATGCTATGCACGCCTGGAAACCCTGGACAGTTCAAGATCAGAACTGCCTCGAAAGAGTCCAGAGGAAAGCCACCAAAATGGTTAGAAGTCAAAGCTCCTTGCCATATCCAACCCGCCTAATGAATCTTAATCTGTTCCTTTGAGTTATCGGCAAATGCGTGGTGATCTCCTGCAGACATTCCGAATTGTGAAGGGATTGGATTGTTGCCTGAATTCTCGGACTTCTTTGAATTTGCCACCACGACCCATCTCCGAGGTCACCTATTGAAACTGCGTGTCGAGCAGGCGAGACTGGATGCGCGCAAGTTCTCATTCTCTGTCAGAGTGGTTAAACCATGGAATGCCCTCCCTAAAGACGTTGTGATGTCACCATCGCTGGAAAGCTTTAAAAGGAACCTTGACAGTTTTATGTTCCGCAACGAACCTGAGCGATGAGGAATTTATATTAACCCTCGAGAGTCGTGCACCACTTGTCATATTTTATGACCGCCTTTTGTACCTTTGCAACCCACACGGTTTCTCTGTATACCGCACTTAATTTTACGTTACAAATAGGGTACTCAAAGGCCCATGCCTATTTCCCTCAATAAATTGAATTGAATTGAATTGAACCAAATCTTATGCAGTGTCAACACGGCTTCCGTCTGTGAAGTTCCTGTCTCAGGTGTGCTCTTCAGTCGCACTAGAAATGGACAATGGCCACAGATAAGGGCTATCCAGTTGATGTTGTATTTTTTGACTTCAAGAATGCCTTTGAAAGTGTACCGCATAGGCTTATTTAGCAGAAAATAAGGAAAGTAGGAATTCGAGAAAAACTTCAATTGGATCAAGAGTTTCTTGTCTTTCAGAGTACAGAGAGTTTCAATTGGAAACTTTAGCTTGAAATGGGCAAAAGTAGAAAGTTATGTCCCACAGGTTTCTGTTTTTGGCCCACTTATGTTCATTATCTTCATCAACGACTGTCTCAATAACTTAGATTGTGAAGTTGTCATGTTTGCAGATGACATAAAATTATGGACTAAATTCAGCTGGGCTGACGACGCAAAAAGGGTTGCGATCAAATATCGTCAAACAAAGGGTCTGATCGGACAGGTGGCTTCATGAGTTTCATGTATCCAAGTTTGCGCTCTTACACATAAGCGCCGGTCGAAAAGTATCTCTGAAACACCAGTACTTTATCAATGGCACTGCATTAAAAGAGGTCGAAACACACAAAGATCTGGGCACATGGACATGTGCGAATTCGATACCCTCAGAACACTGAAAGAAAGCAGCCCAGAAGGCAACAGGTACGCTGCATTGAATCAGACGTGCGTTTAAAATATTCCCCTTGATCTCTTCAGAAAAGTCTTTGGCACCTTCATGAGACCACATTTAGATTACGGAATACCAGTTTGAATACCGTAAAAGAAGAAAGATTTTGACCACCTCGAACAGGTGCACCGGAGAGCAACGAAGATGGTTGACGGACTTAAGGCTTAACCGTACCAAGAAAGATTGGAAAAGCTTGATTCATATCCTCTTTCTTTAAGGCCATACTGGTGTAGCCTGTTCTGGAAATTCCGGATTATCCGGGCCATGATCCCTCCCTGAGAGGGGTGGATTTCTTCGAATTTGCCGGAAGAACTCACCTGCCGGGGTCATCCTTGCACGGTTAATAGCAAACGCACGCGATTGAACCTCCGAAATTGTTTCTTCAGCCAACGAGTGATACGACCTTGGAACTCGTTACCAAGCGAGACGGTTACCGTCGGCAGCATTTCTGATTTTAAAATAAGGTTTGATGGTATAATATTTGACAGAAGACGACTCTCACAACATGATGACTTTAAAATCAGCCTTTTAAAATCTTTCGGGTTCTACCTTTCTTCTACACTGTTTCGCCTCTTACCACGAAAAAGCATTGAAAGTTATATTTTGCTTTGACTCAAAAGCATTTTTAATGTCCACAATTTTATATTGACTTTACATATGCAATGATAACTTTACATTAATAGTGTCATCAAAGGCAATGGCTGTACCCTTCAAAATTTACAAAAATACGTGTGCAGCGACCGAAAAATAACATCGTAGCTTTTCCTCTTCTTGAAAGGAAATAAGGTCCTCTTAGTCCACTACAGACGGTTTCAACATTAGGCGGTTTACTGGAAAGACGATACTTGTGAAAAGCTTCGTGATACGGTCACACTACTTCCATCGATATACGATATAAACGTAACCAATCTACAGATAGATTGAACAGTATCTCTTCGTCCTCCGAAACTAAATATTCACTAGCGAATAATCGGAGGAGTTGCTTTCACAGTTCGATGCGCATATGGTCACTTCGTCCCATGGAGTCTTCGTGCAAAGAAGGTGATGCCTCAAAAAGCTTTCAAGGTTCTAAGGCATCTGCTGCACAAATGGCCTAAATATGTCCAGAAGACTGCGCAGATGACTGGGAGCAACAATGAGCTGAACAAAATCATTCACGCAGCCTCATCTGCACAAGTTGGAGCATTGGAAATTTAGCACGAAGCCTAAAGTTTTCAGCACCGGTAACGCTTTTTACACACGAAATGTTAGTAGTTCTGGCTGTTATATGATCTCTCCCATGACAAGGAGCATTATGAACCCTCATAAGTTGTCCCCAAAATCACAGAAATCTCCCACTGCATCTTACCCGTCCCATAATTTCTAGCTAGTCATTCTTTAGAGAAGCAGTTTTTTTCCTTGTTTTTTTTTGAATTGGCGGCTCACCGATCTTCACCACCGATTTAACCGTTATTTTTTTCACTGCTTCTTTCCTAGTTCACCGTATATTTCAAAGATTATTGACTATTGTTTTAACAAAATGACGAATCGTTATCTATCGGACGTGCCTTCCATACACTCATTTCTACTGTTTTTATGGCTGTTCCCACCCAAGCAGTTATTAACCATTTGTATTTATTGATAACGCGAAACTATGTTTGTAATGATGGAGCCCTCTGGGCCTTAAATATACAATTTATTTATTTATAATTTATTAATTTAATTGATAGGGCTCGTGCTTCCATTGACCTTGGGATTCAAGTCCACTTCATAGTCAGAGGACGACCCTATGTCCAAACCATCCACTTGATGATTTTTTAGTAAGGATAGGGTATAGAACAGGGGTGGACTGTTTTAATATGCATAAATAACTTCTATCATTACTTCAATAGGAATTCTTTGAGGTATTAATTCATACCTATAAGACATCTCCCATTTTACATTACCTTAACTATTGGTAGCACTTCACTCACAGATTACGAAAGTATGACCATTTACTATGACAAAGTGTGTTGGTTTATAATAATAATAATAATAATAATAAAAGTTGTATTTAATACCAGTTTACAGGCATTGTCAGATGAAATATTCAGTGGGTAGAGGCTGGCAGTGAAATAAAACTCCTGAATATATATAATTATAAGTGTTTTTCCTATTTTCATGTTATTCAGGAGAAAAAACTGCCGCCTGTAAGGATGATAGCAATTCAGATCAGGGAAGGGCTAACACAATTGCAGTCTGTATGCAGTCTCTCTGTCTTTGCTAGGAACCGGGATTCTGCCTCAGGCAAGAAAGCATCGGTGTATGGTCGCTCACTGTCTGCCGAAGAAGTCAACGGGTGCAGGCTGCAGAGACGGTGCCGTAACCCTCAAGGTAATACCTGGGATCGAGTTCAGATGCCGCGCACTCCATCGAACAGGAAAACAGATTCTACCGTGTCGGCACCCAGAATTCTTGGAAACTGTTATGAATGCAAAAAACTAGTAATGGTAATCTTAAACAAAGAATAACTCCGTTGGACTTTTATATTATGGGGAAGTTTATTCCACATGGCCATGGATCTAACGTACATTTTATAAAGGCGAAGTCTAATTTCAATAGTTTTAAAATTTCGGAGGATAAACCCGGCAGTTCTGCGTGCCTTGGAGACAATCAGGGCGCAATGCTGTGAAAGATTGAGACCGTTGGAATATGATATGCCCAGGTCCTTAACAACGCCAGGTACATTTATATCGTGGCCATGTCAGTAATCACCATACAACGAGTGCTGTAAGGCTAGTGTGTCATGCTTAGCGTAGCCTTCGCCGTCTCTTGGGTATGATTTTTCGTCTTACTTGCGCCTTGATCCTATTGCATTTTCATTTGTTTTCAGCGCAATATTGCTTGTCATGAGTCGATAAGAGTGTTGGGTTTCCTATACCTCTACTACGCTTTTTTGAACTGCACATCTGACCTAATTTCTTTTTGATGGACTAGTATGAATTTATTTTATACAATTATATTTCCTTGTAAAATACCGTGCATTCTTACAGAAAGGCACTGCTACAACATAAAAAAGCTTTGCACATCCATACAGATAACGTTGTTATCTATTATTTGGCATAGGTAATCATCGATCCTTCAGGTTGAATTTGCCAGCATCCCACTGTTAAAAATATGTTCTCTCTATGTGAGTATGTTATTGTCTACTGTATAGTTACATATGTTTTTTAACTGGATTATTTTATGTACCCTTTTTATTAGGGTCTTGAAAGGCACTGCTTATTGCCGATAAATAAACTGAATTAATACTGAACTAATGTCAGTGAGATATAAATATATTCGTCTTGGGAATTGTTCAATATGCGTTAATTGGCTTTGTTTATTTTATTTCGTTACTAATGTATGTTTAGACAGTGCCTTCTCGGCGCTAACCAAATATAAATTCTAAGATTCTAAATTCTTACAGTTTTCCTTAGCTTAGCACCTACGGTTATCACTATGAGGCTTTATGTTTTCCAGTTGTAGAGTCGTTATTGGATACGGTATCATATAATTTTGCCGGTTTTTGGCTGTTTTTTATTCCCCATCGAACACATTGGACATTAACTTGATGCATTCCTTATCCTTCTTCGCTGTCGCTCAAAATGTTTGTATTGTCTCCGGCTTGCATTACCTGTAGCTCGCCAAAGTACTTCAACTACGACCATTTTGGCTTTTGCCACAAAATGTGCAAATGGTTACCGTCAAGATCATTCCTCTGCCCATATTATACAATCCAGCAGTTATTCCATGCGAACTATGGATAAATAATTTATGCTTGATTTCGCAGTCTTCCTTCGGTTTGGGGCTTTGCATTCATTCTAAACCGAAGAAGTCAGTGCCAAAATCTTTGTTAGGTCAAGATAACCCTTACCCACCAAAAAAGGCTTTAACTACCAACTTCTGATCCTCACCGATTTACGGTCCTTCCCATCCCCTTAAACAAGCATGCGCAGTTCATTTGGGATAACTCGCTTTTGCAGAAATCGATCAATACTGGAATTCTTCCTGTAGACTGGAAAACAACACATATTACTCCGCTTCACAAAAGTGGTAGTTATGCATTTGCTACAAACTACAGGCCTGTTAGTCTAACATCAATATGTTGCAAGGTTATGGAGAAAGTCATCAAAAGGGAATTAATGATTTATTTAGAAACCCATAAACTCTTGTCCAATGCACAAAACGGCTTTCGTAGGGGAATATCTTGAGTAACGAGCTTTTTTTACGATTCAAAGCTGGACAAAAGTATTCGATGAAAAAGACTGTGCATGTGGCTTACATTGATTTTCAGTAGACCTTCAATAATGTCACGCACCTGCGTCTCCTTTAAAAGTTGAGATTGTTGGGTAATGGAGGCAAAAATTCTTACATGGATTGACCATTTTCTCGTTGAACGTTCCCAAGTGGTCTGTGTAGTCGGTAAGCGATGAAGGTGCACTGTCATCGACAATGGAATCTCACAAGGTTCAGTGTTTGGACCGATCCTATTTCTCTTGATCATTAATGATTGAGTATAGGAATTGGACTATAAATTTGCTATGTTTGCGGACGATATAAAAATCTGGAAAGACATTCACAATACTGCTGACGAAGACGATTTCCAAGACAATATATTTCGATTGGACGAGTTAGCCCACGGAAGGCTCTTGTCCTTAAACTCAAACACACTCCATTTTCCCTGAATATGAATTTCTCTGGATAAAGATAAAAAAGGATTGTTCACAGAACCTACAATTTTGACGATCTACAGACCACCGAACATTCCAAGTGCAGCTGATGAGTCCCTCCTACATTTGCTCAAGGAAGTAGTAAGCCACCAGGAGGTGCTTATTGCTGGAGATTTCAATGCACCTATAGTAGACTGGGTTAATCTGACAGTTGATGGTGCACCAACTTCCTTCGGCCACAAGCTAATGGATTTCACTCTCGACCAACCTCTGGTACAGAAGGTTCACATACCAACAAGATTTAGAGAGAACCAGAGAGCGAATTGCCTGGACCTTGTATTTACGAAGGACTTCTCTAGCATTGATGAAGTGTATTCTATTGCACCCCTCGGTAAGAGTGACCATAGTACGCTGATGTGGGATTACTCACTTTATTCTCAGCGCCAGAATGGAACGGAATGCAAGCGAAATATATGGAAGGCTGATTTTAACGCGATGAGGGAAAGAACTGATGTCTATGAGATGGGATTGTTTGCTTAAAGGGAATCCGGAGGATGACTGGCGATCCTTTAAGACAGTCTCACCTCGATCTGATTGAACGCTTTTGTCCAGTGAAGGTGCAAAAAGAATATTCGCCCCGCCTGGTTAACAAGAGAACTTAACCGGCAGCTAAAGAAGAAGAATAAAAAATGGAAGGTATTCAGGCAAACAGGGTCAGCAGAGCATCTCAAAGAATTTCGTCATCAAAGAAACGCTGTGAAAAAAATGATTCGTCAGGCAAGGAAGAACTTCGAATCAAAAATTATTCAACAGGCTGAATATAAACCAAGCTTTTATTCCATTACATCAATAGCCGACTAAAAAACAAGGACTCAGTAGCAGTACTCATGGATGGGAATGGTGTTGAAGTCGTTGAAAATTGCGACAAAGCCGAGTTCTTAGGTCGGTTTTTTGCCTCGGTTTTCACTAGAGAACCGGAACTTCAGCTTGACCACGTCAACAGTGCTGTTATAGACGCCCGTCCAGTCCTTGAATATGTAATCTTCCACGAACCTCTCGTGGAACTAGAACTGCGAAATCTGAAAGAAGCGAAGTCATCTGTTCCGGACGATATACCGGCCAAGTTCTTGAAAGAACTGGCCAGCGAACTGTCCAAACCACTAGCGCATATATTTAATTCGTCATTTGAATCAGGGAAACTGCCATCCGAATGGAAGGCAGCAAATATATACCCCATATACAAGAGTGGTGCTCGATCTAATGTCAAAATTATCGGCCTGTCAGCCTAACCTCCATTTGCTGTAAAATAATGGAATCAATAATCAAGAAGGCAACCATGAAGTTCCTTGAGGAAAACCAATTACTCTCAGATCTCCAGCATGGCTTCAGACAGAATCGCTCCTGTCTTTCTAGTTTATTACTCTCAACAGAGCAGTGGACTCGTGCACTGGACGAAAATGGTAGGGTTGACGTCATATACACTGATTTCAAGAAGGCGTTTGACAGTGTCCCACACAAACGTCTCATCTACAAATTATCTGAAATCGGCATCAGAGGAATGTTGCTGACATGGATCGCAGACTTTCTTACAGATAGATTGCAAACTGTGTGCGTCGATACCTCGAAGTCGACACCTACTCCGGTTCTAAGTGGTGTCCCCCAAGGCTCGGTGTTAGGGCCGTTACTCTTCTAAGTGTACATCAACAACTGTGTCGACGACCTGGATTGCAGCGCCATAATGTTTGCAGAGGATGTTAAATTGCGGAGGGTCATCAGATCTGATTTCGATAGGCACGCACTTCAAGAGGATCTCAACCGTCTTAGCAGCTGGTCTGCTCGTTGGCACTTAAATTTTAACGTTGGGAAAAGTGTGGTCCTAAGACTGCGTACCAGAAGGACCAGTGAGGAGGATGATCCATTCCAATACCTTCTCAATGGGCAGCCCCTTTCAATTGTTGAGGAACAGAAGGACCTCGGTGTTCTAATACACTCCTCACTTAAACCATCTTCACAGTGTTTAAAGGCAGCAAAACGCGCTACACAGGTCTTATTTGCGCTCAGACGTGGGTTTGTGACGATTGATAAGGAACTCTTCCGAAAAACCTACGGGGTATTTGTTCGATCTCACTTGGAATATGCCGTCCAGGCCTGGCGTCCGTGGTTTAAGAAGGATTATCTACAGCTGGAACGAGTGCAGGCGAGGGCTACGAAGATGGTCAAGAATCTTAGTAATCTGCCTTACGAAGCCAGACTGGTTTGAACTTGATTTGTTTCTCTAAATTACAGGCAACTATGCGGTGACCTCATCCAAAACCTACCGGATTGTCAGAGGCCGCAATTGTGCCCTAGAATTTGCTGAATTCTTCGAATTGGCTGGGACGGAACATCTGCGGGGTCATCCCTTTAAACTGCAGAGGAAGTTTGTCCACACGGAAGTCCGTCGGAACGCCTTTTCGCAGAGGGTCGTTGGAGCATGGAACGGACTCCCTGAGGATGTTGTCGTTTCAGAAACTGTTGATGCATTTAAATTCAAACTAGATACTCATTTTCTGAGAAACTATTGTCAATATAATGAAGATTGTGCAAACAGTGGCAGGTTGCGCCTGGCCCACACATATCGATGACCCTACATTTTCATTTGTCAGATATATCACTGTAAACATTTATACTATTGACATTTTTGCATATGAATATGGAGCTCAAGGGCGAAAGCCTACTTCCTCAATAAAGTGACTTAAATGTGACTTAAATGCGCAATGCTATATCTAAAAAATCGAAGTCAGGTCCCGGATACGCGGCCCTACTAACTGCATGGCATGCCAATCCGAGAAGGAGAAACCCAGAAGGATCTCAGCGTTTGGATGACAGATAACCTGAAGCCTTCAATGCAATGTTGCAAGGCCGCTTAAACCGCCAATCCAATGCTGTACGCTATCAATCGGATATTTACTGTTTTCGACGAAGACTGCTTTTTCTAAAGTCTTTGGTTCGTATGTAAAGCCTTATCTTGAATATGCGATCCAGGCCTATAGACCTCGAGCACAGTAAAATTACAATCTTCTCGAAAGTTTGCAGCGGCGAGCCACAAACTTAGTAAGTGGTCAAGGTGAACTGCCATATAAGATCCGCCTAAATAACCCAAATCTCTATCCTCTGTGTTGATAAAAACCTTCCGTATCGTACGCAGCTTGGATTGCACTCATCTATGTACTTTTTCCAACTAACCATTACGACTTATCCCCGAGAGCATCCATTCAAACTACGTATGCTGCAATGAAGATTTAATGTGAGGAATTATTTTTTTCTCTAACCACGTCGTCAAACCGTTAAGAAACCTACCTGAGGCGATTGTAATATCCCAGTCTGTGTAGGTGTTCAAACGTCTGCTTGACATACATATGTAACAGCACCACGAGGACTATGTGACTACTTAACCTTTAGAATACCAGCGTGATATGTACTTCTTCCAACATTCACTTGACCGTATCTTCTTTATATTTCTTCTAATTCCTGCTTGGCTTTTTGACAAATAGGGAATTCAAAGTTATAAGCCTATTTTCATCATATACACTGCCCTCAACTGAACTTTATGCACAGGACGTTACTAAATGTGGGGAAATTGTGCTTTATAGAAGATTTGCTACAGTTTAGAATTTAGAATTTATATTTGGTTAGCACCTGGAGGGCACTGTCTAAGCACTGTCTAAGTTAATACACCGGAACACATAGCCATCCTTCGCCGTTTACATTAATAGGTGAGGACACATGGGAGCAGGTCTCTGCATTATCAGTTTTAGAAAAGTTGTGCCACAGAACTATGAGAGGTTCGAAATATCAGACAATAAAAAGAAAGCTAGGCATTCTCTCAGTTCTTTCAGTCTGTTTCGTCAGAGAAGCTGTTTTATTTCTTAATTAATTACGAGATCATTGGGACGCCAATTATTCGCAATATTCTCTTTCGAGAAGAAGTTATTTGCGATGTGCTAAAAAACCTGAATGCATGTAAGTCTCCCTGTTCAGATGAGATTTCAGCAACAGTGCTCCTCAAAATTTTCCGGCAGCTGGCTTAACCGCTATCCCTTCTGTGCCAGGGATCCTTCGATACCGGAATTCCTCCCACGTACTGGAAAAGAGCCCAAATTACACCGTTTCACAAAAGTGGTATTCTTGCCTTTGCTTCCAAACTACAGACCCTCAACCTGACCTCAGTCGGCTGCAAAGCCACGGAAACCCACAACCTATTGTCCAATGCACAATAGGCTTTTGAACAGGAAGACTTTGTTTTATACGGTGCAAAGCAGAACAAGAACACTAAATACAAAAACACTGTGAAGTTTGGCCTATGTTATTTTCCAAAAATCCTTCCGTACGATTATATCCTGTACAAGTTGACAGTGATGGGTATCGGAGACCTAAGTTCCCAAGAGCGATCAAGGCTCACAGTCCCAGAAAGCGGAGTCCCACAAGTCTCAGTGCTTTAACCGACCCTATTACTCGTGTTCATTAATGATTAGGTATAGGACTCGGACAGTGATTGTGCTATGTTAATGGATGAAAATGCACTCGTCTCCTCACGTTTTTGATATTTCGATCATTAAGCGTTGCCCACAGCTACGCCTCTGACTAACTAAATTGAAATCTGAGCTGTGGGGAACCTTCCACTCTATAATAAGTCAAAGTTGAATACATTTTGGAGTTTTTGACCAGGCTTATCGAAAACATCTTGCTTAATTAATGTTGTAGCTTCGTTGTAAGTTAATATCCAAGATCTTATATGCTTCCATCAAATTAAATCAAAAAAAGGATTGACACAAAAGTTACTATCAGTAAAATTCCGCCTCTGTCCTCTATCTTATAGAACAGTTTGTAGAGAACAGAGAATCTCTATTTACGATCCTCGTTTCTCTGTCAGAGGCAAATTCATTTACGAAAAACCTCACGAGCTTTCCAAAAATAGAGTCAATCGTACAGTTGGTTTACTCCGAAGTTGCCGATAGATCAAAATGTAGATTTCATATTATTATCCGCAATATCCCACAGACTATAAAACCAACGCCGACTTTCCAGCAAACTTTATAATTCTATGGCCTTAACATCAAGATAGCTTCCATCAAATGACTTAACTCAAAAAGTCACAAAAGACAAGTATAAGTAACATTCTTTACCATACCGAGACTGAAATGGTACTAAGTAATCCTGCATTCAACAAACTTTTCCAAACCATTAAATCCTTCCTAGGTTCAGACTCAACACCAATGCATCAAAGACGAATCCAGCATAAAACCGCAGAACAGACAAGAAATAATAAACACAGCATTATTTTAGTCGAGCCTGCAGCATTTTCTTCTACCTCTGACCCCCCACAAAAAACAACGAACAACTGCAAAAGCTGTTAGAAGAGAAGGCCATCAACAGCCAAAACCAAAACTCTAATACACTTACAGCAACTAAGAACAGCATGAAAACAGAGAAGCCGGACCCAGTCAAGATAACCTACTAGATAATAGTATAGTGACTGCAGTGACACTAATAATCACTCAAGCGAAACTACGAAACGAGCAATCACTAATACAAAAAGTGCACTGCCCAAACTGTCCAAACTCCAACACATCTGTGTCAAGTCCTAAAGACTCAGAAAGACGTGACTATAGGTCTATTATCCCAAAAGCATTATTTCGCACGACGTTGCAACTAAAAAGCCCTATTTATAAAGAACAATTAATTAGGTATACCCCAAATCCTCACTTAGAAAACATACCTAAAAATACAAGTGATTACAGTAGCACCATGGCATCACAATAACCTGAAACATTATAGTTCTCCAACTAACGTGGGATCTCAAGACCATATAAGCAACTACCTAGGCCCACAAACGTTCCCAACAGAAACTCCCCTTAGACACAATTTACACCTAAACAATCCACCTCCGCAACTTAGAGCTAACCCCTACAGCCAAATCCCACCGTACCCGTCAACATTCTTCCCAGCAATCACTCAATTTCCCCCTCTTAGCTCACCAAACATGCAAAAAACCTTAGGGAATTGTTTTTTCACCACTGCACATCATCTCCATATCCAATGTCCTAAGCAGAGCTCTAATCAATGCAAGATCGATAGTTCATAAAATGTCTCAACTCAAAACCTTTTATAGAAATTTATAACCCAGATATCATTTTGCATCACTGAAACATGGGCAAATTAATTTATATCTAATGAATCACTATTTATTGTTAACTTCACCTTCTTGAGACAGGGCCGTCTGGAAAAATAGGTGCAGTATGTTAGATTTTGAAGACCCTATAAGCACCACCAATTATTTGTTCTCTAACTAAGACAATTTGATCTTCTTTACCACTTCACTAGGACTGTTCCGGACAATACTGTTTCAACTGCATGTACTTATTTGATTCCTGCTCATCTGGAATTCTTTCTTGTGCCGAAATTCGTCATAATACGGATCAAATTGGAATTTGTTTGTCATCTTATTCAAGTTGACTGCACAGGCTCTGCACCAATAAAAACTGACAACCACTCAGGGAACCAAACGTGGACAACCTCGTGAAGATCTGAAGTTATCCAGTACCTTCGACATCTCCGAACGGCTGAGTCGTTCCTGAATATCCTTCATACCGTTTATAGTATTTTTCAAAAGCGTTTTTGAACAAGTATAAACATTTTTGCTCATATTGCATTAAATACTCGCCAAACTCCAAAGCCAGTCAGAAATTTTCGTTATACGCTCAAAGGAGAACATACTTTTACGCAGTGTTTTAACATTTATGGACTCAAAACAATTGTTTGCTAGCAACAGAACCAGTCACGGAACTTCCTTTAAAGGAAAGCCTGTTGAGCTGGCTTCGACATCCACGACTGGCACTCAATCAGTTTATACTTACAACCAAAAACCAGCAAAGCGCGCAAAAAGCGTAATGGCAGCCAAATCCGTCAGCTACGAGGACGAATCTTGCGTTGGATGTTCTTATATTTTACTAAGAGTTCAAAAACTGGAAAATGAGCTTGCAGAATTAAGGAAGCTCTTGCAAGATAACATTACTCGACGAAATACGCTTAGCAATATTCCAGTTAAAAAGGCAGTGTCTAAAGCACCAAAAGTATCAAAAACTACAACTGGTTACAGCTCACAATGTTCGGACGCGATTACCCATAACGACCGGATAACGGGAACACAGTCTCTGAATCCTACGGACGACAACCATAGCAAACCACAAATCTCATCCTGCTATCTTGGGTGTTCTAAAGAGCCCGTAGTTGAATCCGAAGAAACAAACGCAAGGCAAGCTGCAATGGGGACACACCACAACAGGAGGACAAAATCACAATCAACTCTGATGGATTCATTGAAGCCTTCAGATGAGAGTATGGTCAGAGGTAGACTAAATCCCAACGAGAGCTCTGTAAACCGTTCTCGTGCCCGTAAGGAGAACTTAGGAGGAAGCGAAAATTCCAAGCACCAGGATCGACAACAGTGTTTAGTTATTCAGGGTTTGCACGAGTCAACTGCAGTCCGACCAGAAGACCGTGTTGCCGAAGACCTTGCTTCGTTTAATGGCCTCATAAACCAGTTGCTCCCACCGGGCGTGGAAGTAAAAGTTATTAAAGCATTCCGGATCGGCAAAAAGTCTGAAGACAGCCTAGGAACGCCACGACCGCGACCTCTGAAAATAATGCTAGAGAGCAAAGACCAAATCAAGGCGATCCTATCCAAAAAAAATTACCTCCGTCACTCGCATAAAGAGGTTTTTTTCAACCGGACTACTCCCCTGCGGAAAGGCTGAAACGTCGGGAACTTGTCTTGGAACTACAATCAAGACTGAAGGCTGGCGAACACAATCTGGCTATTTTCAACGGGAAGGTAGTTCAAAAGAATACGAATTTTCCATTGAACCAACCGATTGTTCTGAGGACAACGGCAGCCACCTCACTAACGCCAAAACCATCAGGGAACCAATTGCCCAAAGAGATGTCAGAACTGATTCCGTAACACCCAGCGTTCTCACTAAAGAAACCAGAGTTACCGAAAATCATCAAGAAACGGAAAAGACATATGACCTTGACGTTAGAGGAGACACAGTTGGGCCCATAAAATTGACAAACGCAACAGGAAAGTTGGTCGGCGCGAATTTGAAGTGCTTGTATACAAATTCACACAGCCTTTTATCAAAACTTGATGAGTTGAAAATTTGCCTTGCCAAAGTATCTCCGGATGTGATAGCAGTTACCGAAACCTGGCTGTCGGGCAGTATTCGAGATAGCGAAATAACATTGTCTGGATACCAAATATATCGGAGGGACAGAGAAAACCGACAGGGTGGTGGAATAATTGTGTATGTGAAAGACGTGCTTATAGTGTCTGACAAGACGAGCAAGTTTGCGTGCATCACGGAAGTCATATGGTTGAATATCAAGGCTATTGGCTCTCCATGTCTAGATGTCCTCATTGTTTATCGGCCACCTAGGATAGACCGAGTCGCGGACACCCACTTGTTGGAACAATTAGAAAATTTCTCCAGTCGACCTAATGTCATGATTATGGGTGACTTCAACGCACCAGGAATTAACTGGAGCACTGTTCAATCATCATGCCCGAAATTGACTTTTGATTATGTTTTTCTGCAAAAGACCTTGAAGGCACTCCTCACACAACATGTCCCTTTCCCCACCAGAACACGTGAAGGACAAAGGGGCTAACTGTCTTGACCTGGTTTTCACGAAAAACATCAGGCAGCATTGACTAGATTATTTCAATGCCTCCGCTCGGTCGTAGTGATCATGTGGTGCTTATGTGGGACTACTCCTTATTCTCCTGTTGCGCCTGCTTTAGAGGAAAAACGGCCTAACGTTTGGCGAGGAAACTTTCATCAGATGCGAGCAGATTTAACAGACATCAACTGGACCTCAATGTTTTCGAGCACCGTGAACGAAGATTGGGAGTCCTTCCGAAATGTTCTTCTGCAACTTATGGACAACCACTGCCCGCTAACAAGTGTCCATCACAGCAAGCATCTTGGGTGGCTAGACAGCAATTTAAAAAGGGAAATAAACAGGAAGCACAAGTTGTGGAGAAAATATTGCGAGTCTTATCAAGTCGCCTATTTTAATAAGTATAAAACACAGAGAGACAAAATGAGAAGCCTTATTCTGAAAACGCGATGAGAATTTGAGAAGACTTTGCTGCAAAAGGCAACGCAGAATCCAAAGTTAGTCTACAGTTACCTCCGTAGATGTACAAGGAATAAACATCAAATACCACTGATTAAGACTACCGTGGGCGTCGAAATTTCTGAAAACAGGGAAAAAGCCGAGTAATTTTCCCAGTTCTACCGCTCAGTCTTTACTAACGAGGCAAGGTTCCTTCGTCCCTCAGTGGATAACCCGCCGACTGCAAGCATTAACCACATACTTTTCTCAGAATTTCTGATCCAAAAGGAATTAAAAGAACTAAAAGTGTCGAAATCCCCAGGACCAGACGAGCTTCCACCCAAGCTTCTGAAAGAACTCGCCAATGAACTTTCCGCACCTCTGTCAGTGCTCTTTCAAAAGTCCTTTGACTCCGAAACACTTCCTTTCGATTGGAAGCTGGCACATATAACTCCCTTGTACAAAAGCGGTAGCCGGGCGTCAGTGACAAACTACAGGCCCATAAGCTTGACATGCATCCTTGGCAAGATTATGGAAAGGATCATCAAGAGCGAATTGGTGAAATTCCTAGACTCATAATTTGTTATCAAGCTGTCAACACGGGTTCAGAAAAGGAAGATCATACACAACGAATTTGCTGTATTCGCTCCAGAGGTGCATCCAAGCACTTGAAGATAGACACGCGGTTCACATTGCCTTCATTGACTTTCAAAAGGCCTTCGATACTGTGCCGCACGAGAGACTGCTGTACAAGCTAGAAAAAATTGGAATCAGAGGTACCTCCTCAAGTGGATTGAAAAACTTCCTCATGGGTCGGCGCCAGGTTGTGTGCATCGGCCAAGAGAGGTCAGGTTCTGCTGCGGTCGAGAGTGGGGTTCCTCAGGGCTCAGTACTAGGGCCAATGCTGTTTTTAATAAACGTAAACGATTGTATCAGGAATCTCGACTGTGAAGCAGCAATGTTTGCCGATTACATTAAAATCTGGAATGTAATCCAGAGCCCTGCTGACGAAGATAAACTGCAGATCAAACTAACTCGGTTGGAGGAGTGGTCGAATCATTGGCTTTTGCGGTTCAACGTCGATAAGTGTACAATACTTCGCTTAGGCAACCCATCTGGATCTGCTGAAAGTAGAAGTTACTTTCTCAACGGCGAAGCCTTAAATGACGTGGAAACCCAAAAGGACCTTGGTGTGATGTCGACCACCACCTTAAAACCATCGTCTCACTGCTTGAAAGTGGCGAAGAGCGCAATTTCAGTGTTGCATGCCATCAGACGAGCCTTTTTGGATTTCGATGAAGATCTTTTCGCTTAGAATTTTGAAAAATTCATCAGGCTGCATTTGGAATATGCTATGCACGCCTGGAAACCCTGGACAGTTCAAGATCAGAACTGCCTTGAAAGAGTACAGAGGAAAGCCACCAAAATGGTAAGAAGTCAAAGCTCCTTGCCATATCCAACCCGCCTTATGAATCTTAATCTGTTTCCTTTGAGTTATAGGCAAATGCGTGGTGATCTCCTGCAGACATTCGGCATTGTGAAGGGAATGGATTGTTCCCTGGAATTCTCGGACTTCTTTGAATTTTCCACCACGACCCATCTCCGAGTTCACCCATTGAAACTGCGTGTCCAGCAGGCGAGACTGGATGTGCGCAAGTTCTCCTTCTCTGTCAGAGGGGTTTAACCATGGAATGCCCTCCCTGAAGACGTTGTGATGTCACCATCGCTGGAAAGCTTTAAAAGGAACCTTGACAGTTTTATGTTCCGCAACGAGCCTGAGCGATGAGGAATTTATATTAACCCTCGAGAGTCGTGCACCACTTGTCATATTTCATGGCCGCCTTTTGTACCTTTGCAACCCACACGGTTTCTCTGTAAACCGCACTTAATTTTACGTTACAAATAGGGTACTCAAAGGCCCATGCCTATTTCCCTCAATAAATTGAATTGAACTGAATTGAATTCATCAAAACTCCTCTGGAATAAAGTGTTTTTGATGTTACAAAGGATTCTTTACCTCGAGCAGCTTGTTTTCCCACGACCAAATCTCAGAACCATAAAAATATACACTAATCGTATGCCTCTGATCTCACCCTGAATTTCGTTATTGTTTTTATGACCTTTAACACTTAATGGACAACAAAACAGACACAAATAGTGAATATAAGATAATTACAGGTGATTTTAACCACGCCGAAATTAACGGGATTGAGCACAGAGCCCCAACCAAGCATGCAAACCTGTTATCTATCATTGCATTTCACAATTGGACTCAAATAGTCGATAAACTCACCCGAGGAATCAACATAATCTACATTATTCTCACCAATGATATTTGGCGTAAATGTAGGAATTTTGACAGTATAACGTTTGATAGTAATCACAAAACGTTAATAACCATGCTCCCAATAAACATAAAACCAGCACACGATTCTAATATCAGCCATTTAAATCCACGAAACCTTGACCAGGACTAAATGAAAAGCTACATCAGATCATTAAACAGGAGCACATAACTTCTTACAATATCACCCACGTAAGTAATTAACCTTTTATACTCTACCCTAATCATTGTTAGAACCACCATAGTAAATGAACGCTTCCCGCGTAAAAATGAAAAAAACGTGTCGCTCAAAGAGACATAAAACTACAAAAAGTACAATACACGACCCCTGTGTTTGTTATTCATCCACACTGTGACAAAGTTAAGAAATATATGCCCTAGCTACCAATCTGGAAACAAAAATATTATACCCGAAGAGCAACGTGCGCTTGAATCCCCAAGATAAATGGCCCAAATCTTTCAAAAGTAAATGAAAAATCACTGAAAATTAGGGCCTCAAATTATGATCTTGGAATAAAGGACAAATAATTACAAATGAAAACCAAATAGGGAATATATTCACCAAGAAATTTTCTGCTTACTATCCAGTAGAAGATAAACCTATTCCATAACGAACCGAACTAACCACATTTGCCCTTAGTGGGGTTGCTATTAAGGAAGATAGAGTAAGAACACCTATTCGACAACCACCCATGCCTCCCTCCTATGGGACAGATAAAATCCATCCATTTAAAATTAACGATATGATATATTCCCCAATACTCCTCGCTTATCTATTCTGGCTACTTCAAGTAACTGCATTATTTTCAGATATATGGAAATTATTCCAGCATTGCAGCAATCCATTAAAACGAGAACCGATATAATATCGAAAGCTATCGTGGTTTTCACAGAAAAACGACAATTGCCAAAATGCCAGAAAAAAGGTTTACCATCAAATACTTAATAACTTGACAAACACGAACCTCAAACCTCCCTTCCAACATGCCTTCTTAAATAAGAAGTTATGTCAGTCCTGCCATCTCAATTTTCTGGAAATCATTTTCTGCATGAGAGATGAAGGAAAAAGGGTAGCCACAGTATTCTTCGATCTCAAAGAAGCTTTCGACAAAATCACCAATACACGGCTTATAACGAAGCTAATAAGCCATGGCATACGGCCTTTCTTGCATGAATTTCTCACATAATTATTATGATAATAGTTGTATTTTATGGCAAATGCCATTCTCACCGACCAAATGCAATATAATAACCTTTGGACCAAAAAAGCTTATACCCATAATTTTAATGATAACAAAATAAAATAATCGCTATCCATAAAAGATTTAAGACTGTGCTATACACATATTCTTGACTTATCCCGCACGTTAAACGAATATCACCAAAAGCCACTCGCCTATTTGGATTTCACTTAAAATAATCTAAAGACACATCTGTAAAAATTTACGTATTATCTCTCCTGTATAAATGCTCAATTTTCTTTGGTATTATGCCCTCAGTGTCGAAAGAAATAAGAAGGCATGCACAGACGATTTATCAGATCTTTGTCCAAATGTGATGGCATACAATATTCATATATTGACTTATACAATAGATATAGTATTTGACTTCTCCGGATCAGAAGATTCCAGAATGGTCTCACTTTTCTGGTCAAGATCACACAAGACCAAGGTATTCTCAGGATGAATATAATGTCAAATCACAACGGCCCTCGAGGCGCAAGAAAAAATTAAAATACTATAAGAATCCCCAAATTAAAAAAGCCCAACGATCAAACATCTTTTTCCACAAGATATGCGATTATATGGAATGTCCTCCCTTATATTATAAGAAAAACTTAAAACCTTGCTGAATTAAAAAGAAAAACCAAACTATTTTTCTCACATAATAAAGATATATTCCTCAATAAAAAAGGACACTTTATAAACCAGTTCCTTTAAAGAAGAATTTGGACCAAAAAGTATCTAATGCTGCTAATTGCCGGAAACCTCAGGTTCTTACTCGAAAAATACGCTTATCGATGTGATGAACACAAGAAGTACATATAAATATTTGACTGTAGTATATACCACGGTCATAAAAATTCCCGATATTTTTCTCATATCATATATGGCTATAGCCATTATTTTACCCACCAACACAAGAAATATTTTGGCACAATTATTAACATAACTTCAAAAAATATATAAATATCTGATTCCTAGGCCCACAACCGTTGCCAACAGAAACTCCCCTTAGACACAATTAACACTTAACAATCCACCTCCGCAACTTGGAGCTAAACCCTACAGCCAAATCCCAACGTTCCCGTCAACATTCTTCCCAGCAATCACTCAATTCCCCTCTTAGCCCACCAAACATGCAAAACACGTTAGGGAAATGTTTTTTCACCACTGTCCATCATCTTTGAAGGAACTATGAGTTAACCATACTAGAGAACTCTTTTGAGCATCCCAACATCCTATACGGTTACATACGAAATAACCAAATAAATCATGACCCAATTCCAGTGCTGTTGTCCCAAAATGAAGTACTGGAAACGGATGACCAAACGAAAGCCTCAATCCTCTCTAGCTTCCTTCAGTTGGTATTCGACGGCGCCCAAGAATTTCCCAATCAATAAACCTATTTTTTATTTATTCACTCATTAAACAAATCCCCCTCCGCTCCCCTTCTCAGTACATCTACAACATTCGGAAACGTTTGCATTAAAAAATACTCTTTACTTCTCGCATAAATTGGTAAAGATTGAATTACTCCGACTGAAACCTGTCAAATTACTAGGTACAGATAGAATTCATACGCATGCCTTTCGAGAATTGACCGATGTATTGCTGGAGCCGGTTTCGAGGATATTTCAGAATTCCATGAAAGAGGGTGAACTAACTCAGGGATGGAAAACTGCCCTTAACTCCTCGATCCCCAAGCTGGAGTCCGAAAATTACCATTCCAATAGTTTAAACCTGCATTTTGTGCAATATCATAGATAACCCTATTAAGGGACATATAATGAAGTTTCTGGAGCTGAAGAACCTAGTATGTACTGCCCAGCATGGCTTTCGCCCCGGTCATTCGTGTCTTACGAGTGGTCTTTGCTCGCAGGAAAGGGGAAAAAAACCACAGACCAAGGCCGTCCAGTTGATGTCATTTTCATTGACTTCAAGAAGGCGTTTGATAGCGTACCTCATCGGTGACAGTTACATGAAATTTGGCAATGCGTTATCCAGGGTAACGTTTTTGAATAGATCAAACGTTTCCTGTCCTACAGACTGCAAAACGTACTTGTTGGCACCACTGAATCCAAGTGGGTTACAGTAGAATGTGGTGTTCCGCATGGTTCAGTCTTAGGCCCTTTTCTGTTCTTCATTTACGTAAACGACTGCACTGATAGTCTTGACTGTGATGCCATTATGTTTGGAGATAAGATCAAAATCTAGAAAAGCATAAGCTCTGTTGACGACGCGCCGAAACTACAAAAATCCTTGACAAATGGGCTGTCTGGTCCAACAAATGGCTTTAACGTTTAAAATACCCAAATTTGTAGTCTTACGCATGGAATCTTGGAGAAGACGTTTCCCGAAACACCAGTTCTATCTGAAAGGAATTTCCCTAAAAGAAGTAGATACACACAAAAGATCTAGGTATCTGGATAGCTTCCAACCTAGTGCCCTTCGATTAATCTACAAGATCCGTCCAAAAGACGACGAGAATCATGCACTTGATGAGGCGCGCTTTCAAAGTCTTTCCTCCCGAACTTTTGCTTACGTTAATAAGGCAAAACGAAATCACGACTGCATTCCTTGTCTTAAAGACAATCAGGGAAACAGGTTAACTGATAACTCTGATAAGACCAGCCTCTTATCCAATTTCTTTATGTCCGTGTATACCGAGGAACCACCTTTTGACGAGGACGAATACTACAGTACTGCCACATCTACAAACAAAATAAGCACGGTGTCTTTCCCAATGGACACAGTAAGAAAAACTCTGAAACAGCTACAGCCCACTAAATCACTTGGCCTAGATGGTATATCCGCAAAAGTTCTCAATGAACTCACAGACCAGCTGGCCTCTCCGCTCTCCAAGATATTTGAAACTTCGATGAAAGCGGGGGCTCTGCCTACCGAGTGGAAGATAGCCAATATAACCCCCATCTATAAAGGAGGGAGAGGACATCACCAAACAGTTTCCGACCAGTCAGCCTCACAAGTATCTGTTGCAAAATGATGGAGAAGATAATCAAAACGGAACTGATGAGGCATCTTGAAGAGAATAACTTGCTAAGTTCATATCAACATGGATTTCGAAGTTGTCGATCCTGCCTCACAAACCTGCTCACATCCATGGAAAGTTGGACAAAATCATTAGAAATGGGTTTGTCAGTCGATGCGGTCTACATTGACTTTAGCAAAGCCTTTGACAGGGTTCCACACAAACGTCTGATCTTTAAGCTCCATCAAATGGGTGTGACTGGCAACCTACTCAAATGGTTGGCCGACTTTCTCACAGACAAGCACCAGCGTGTTCGTATCAGAGACGCCAAGTCTCACTGGGAAACCGTTTATAGTGGAGTTACGCAGGGCAGCGTTCTGGGTCCCATTTTGTTTCTGATATACGTAAACGACTGCCTGGATTGTCTGACATGCGAGAAGGTAATGTTCGCTGACGATTTGAAGTTATGGAACTCGATTGAAAAACTGGAGGATGCGCGGAAATTACAACAAAACTAAGATCGCTTGCAAACATGGTGTGATGAGGTAAACATTCTAAAGGACTTGGGTATATGGATTACACCAACTCTCAAACCATCGTCGCACTGTGAGAATATCGCAAAGAAAGCTATGTGTATTTTAGGCGCAATCAGGAGGTCCTACGTTAATTTTGACGGGGATCTTTTTGGGCGCGTGCTTGGAACATTTATCCGGCCGGTGTTGGAATATTGCGTTCAGGCGTGGCGCCCTTGGACGAAACATGACTACGCTCTGCTGGAGAAAGTTCAACGGAGGGCAATGAAACAAGTCAAAGGATTGGAATGCCTACCCTATGAGGGCCGCCTAGCAAGACTTAAAGTTTTTCCTTTCTCTTTTGGGCAATACAGAGGGGATATAATTCAGTATAATTCAGTATATAAAAGGGAGATAGGCAGAGGCTTTGAAAACCCTATTTACAGATAGACGCTAGCAAAACAAGCAAATGTTACCTGGCGATAGTCGTTTTAGTATATGATCTCAGTCTTCAAACTGGTCAGAGGAGTTGATTGTGCTCTTCAGATGGCCAACTTTTTTCAATTGGCAAACATGACAAGTCTCCGAGGTCACCAATACAAACTGAAAAGAAATCACGCCAAACTTGAAGTGCGGGCCAACTTCTTTTCCCAACGGGTGATTGACGAATGGAACAAACTGCCAGCCTCAGTTGTTCAGGCTGAAAAGCGTAGAAATGTTTAAAAAGAAGACTAGATGCATTTTTTACTTGATGAACATATATTTAGTCGACAGCAATGATCGATATACTAAAACGACTATCGCCATGTAACATTTGCTTGTTTTGCTACTGTCTATCTGTAAATAGGGTTTTCAAAGGCTCTGCCTATCTCCCTTATATATACTGAATTATAAACTTTTGTCACGGCTCTTCAGTTCTTTCGTTAGACCGCGCTTGGAATACGGAATGCCAGCATGGATGCGGTGAATGAAGAAAGACTGTGATCCCACCGAGCAGGTGCAAAGCCGGGCAGCAAAATTGGTGGACGATCTTAGGACCTTGTCAAATCCAGTAACATTTATCAAGCTTAAGATGTTTCCTTTATCCTAGAGAGAAATGAGATGTGACCTATTATGGACATTGCAAATTATCCACGGACATACCTGCTAGCTGAAATCCAAAGAATTCATTGACTTGACAAACATGACTCACCTGCGTTGTCATCCATATAAGGTCAAACGCAAATGTATATGCCTAGGTCAACGAAAATTTTCTTTAAGTCATTGAGTGACTCGACCATGGGACTCACTTCCTAGCGAAATAATGACATTGAGTACCGTCGAATAATTCAGTATAATTAAGTATATATAAGGGAGATAGGCAGAGCCTTCGAAAACCCTTTTTACAGATAGACGCTAGCAAAATAAGCAAATGTGACATGGCGATAGTCGTTTTAGTAAATCGATCATTGCTGTTGACTAAATATGTGTCAATCAATACAGCAAGCATAATTTTATGCTGCGTAATATTCCAAATTACATATCTGCTATTGACGGTGCGCGTTATTTTTCTGCAAAGTTATGGCTTGGGATTAAGCGTCGCGCATGCTAAGTGACTGCGCTCGCTAAGTCGTAATGCCTGCAGATTAGTCACTCTCTTTTCCTTTGTATAAGGCGACTTCATACTGTCTAGGAAGAAGATAAGTAGAGAATTTTGTCAAAAATGGCATTCCTCAGTTTTTCGTGACCTCACCTCAATGCAAAGAAAACCTAAAAAATTTAAATTGTCGACAAGCAACAGAGAAATGACTACCTCTGTTGCCATGTAAAATTACTCGCCTCCAATATCATCTGCGGCCTCGCCGTCTGAATCTCCAGCTAACTCTGCACGGAAACCGACCTTGATTGATCTTGTGGGATTCCAAGATACCAGTTCTTCTCAAGACAGCAGTGCTTCTCCTATTTCAACAACCATACCAAGTTTATCAGTTACGCCTTGCAAACGAACGCAGCTTTTAGCTCAAAGACAAGTCCAAATAAGTCTTGACTCCTCAAAAATAGCAAAACGTTAGTCTCTCCATGAAACATATTCCTTTACGGTCACATACGTTTCCCAAAAACATCCCCATCCCAACTACCTCGAATTTCCAGCTACCACCCGGGCCTCATACTGAGGCTGATAACGAAACATGCACGCATTCTCATACAAGAATGAGGGTTCAGTGACACTCGCAACAGTGCATCCCCCACTCCGTAGCCCATTTTCTCCATGGTAATTTCCCAAGTTGTCTCTTTATACGAACGGTCCTGCTGGACTAATAGCATCACCTGACCTTCTGTGTCACTTTAAATAAATAAATAAATAATAAATTGTATATTTAAGGCCCAGAGAGCCCCGTCATTTCCTCTAAAAATACGAAATAAAACGATGTGAAACTAAGAATACTAAGAATACTTTGCAGAATCCTGTACAAGGGTTTCCGGACATGCACCAAAAGCTAGCGGCAGTTCTCAGATCCCCTGTTTGTCATTTCTACCTGCATATGTTACTCCCCTTTACCCTCATCAGGCGCGTACTATCCCACAACCTTTTTTCCAGAACAGGGTGGGAGCACCCGCCCCTATGTTCAATGGCCCGTCAACCATTGGATTACTTAGCCGCCCTCCCTCAAATCAATCAGCTTGCCCACTTTAATTGTTCATTCTCAATGCCAGATCCTTGCTCAATAAAATGCCCCTGCTTCAGACTCAAGTCTTAGTTCACTGTCCAGATATTGTTAAAGAAACTTAAACATGGGCAACAACTTCCGTAGCCGACTTCAAACTCTCTCTTATAGGATATAATTGTACTCGAAATTATCGCCATAACAGCCGTGGTGGAGGAAGCTGTATCTATGTAAAGCAAGCGCAGGCATTTGGGCCCTAAGACCATCCGCAATTAACCGTGGTTGAAGAGAGCTGTTGGCTTCAAATTACCTTAAAAAATAAGAAATCTTTATTCTTTGGCTGCCTATCGACTGCCCAATACCAGTAACGATTATGGTTTTTGTCTCTCACAAGAATTTCACGCCACATCTGACGCAAATGTTAAGTATTGCTTAATCGTAGGTGATTTAAACCTTCCTGAAATTTTATGGTTTCCGGTCCCTTTCGGTCCCATGTATTTCGAGGACTTACTCGAGGCCGCATGTATCGGCATATGAACTCAAGTTGTTGGCCTCCCTATACAAGCATTCAGCATACTTGATCTTATCTTCTGTATAGGTTAGCTGCCTTTGACAGTGTCCTTATTAGGCCCACTTGGGAGCTCAGACCACCAAATCATTGTTTCAGCACTACAAATCGAACCTGATGAAACGTTTTCCAAAAAATATAGCTCTTTCTTTGATTTCCGATTAGCACTTTTGACAGAATAATTGATACATCCTAACTCCCACGACTGGGCTGATTTCTTTCTATGTCAGGATGTGAACACCTGTACCGGTATGCTGTATGAAGTTTTGGATGCACTTATTTTTCGTTTTGTTCCTCGTAAGAAATTAATTAATGTCATGGATGGGGATGAGGTTTCACCTTTGAGCTCCCAATTCACATTCATAAATTTCCATCGAATAAACGTTTACAGCAATAAATCTGACAAAGGAAAATGTAAGGTAATCGATGTGTTGGCCAGGCGCAAGCTACCGCTACTGCCACAATCTTCATTATAAGTACAATGTTTTCTCAGCAAATGAGTATCTAGTTTGCATTTCAATGTGTCAACAGTTTCTAAAAGAACCACCTCGTCAGGGAGTCGGTTCCATGCTCCAACGGTCCTCTGCGAAAAGGCGTTCCGTCAGACGTCCGTATGGACTAACTTCATTTGCAGTTATACAGATAGATAGATGTTTTATTTGAGTACCCGGAAGGGCACTGTCATTGGATTAAAATCAATTATAATTCAGTATTCAGTATAATTCAGTATATATAAGGGAGATAGGCAGAGCCTTTGAAAACCCTATTTACAGATAGACGCTAGCAAAACAAGCAAATGTTACATGGCGATAGTCGTTTTAGTATATCAATCATTGCTGTCGACTAAATATACGTTCATCAAGTAAAAATGCATCAAGTCTTCTTTTAAACATTTCAACGCTTTCAGCCTGAACAACTGAGGCTGGCAGTTTGTTCCATTTGTCAATCACCCGTTGGGAAAAAGAAGTTGGCCCGCACTTCAAGTTTGGCGTGATTTCTTTTTCAGTTTGTATTGGTGACCTCGGAGACTTGTCATGTTTGCCAATTCAAAAACGTTGGCCATCTGAAGAGCACAATCAACTCCTCTGACCAGTTTGAAGACTAAGATCATATCATCTCTGTATTGCCTATAAGAGAGGGAAAAATTTTAAGTCTTTCTAGGCGGCCCTCATAGGGTAGGCATTCCAATCCGCTGACTATTTTCGTTGCCCTCCGTTGAACGTTCTCCAGCAGAGCGTAGTCATGTTTCGTCCAAGGGCGCCACGCCTGAACGCAATATTCCAACACCGGCCGGATAAATGTTCCAAACACGCGCCCAAAAAGCTCTCCGTCAAAATTAACGAAGTACCTTCTGATTGCGCCTAAGATACACATAGCTTTCTTTGCGATATTCGCACATTGTGACGATGGTTTGAGAGTTGGTGTTATCCATATACCCAAGTCCTTTAAAATATTTACCTCCTGGATTTGGTGACCACTGATGGAGTACTGGTATTCAAACCTAATCAGCCTTCTGGAACTAGACCGCAGTCAGATTATTTGGCATTTGTTAAGATTAAAGGTTCAGCAGCCACTCATCACACCATGTTTGCAAGCGATCTAAGTTTTGTTGTAATTTTCGCGCATCCTCCAGTTTTTCAATCGAGTCCCATAACTTCAAATCGTCAGCGAACATTACCTTCTCGCATGTCAGACAATCCAGGCAGTCGTTTACGTATATCAGAAACAAAATGGGACCCAGAACGCTGCCCTGCGGAACTCCACTGTGAACGGTTTCCCAGTGAGACTTGGTGTCTCCGATACAAACACGCTGGCGCCTGTCTGTGAGAAAGTCGGCCAACCATTTGAGTAGGTTGCCAGTCACACCCATTTGACGGAGCTTAAAGATCAGACATTTGTGTGGAACCATGTCAAAGGCTTTGCTAAAGTCAATGTAGACCGCATCGACTGACAAACCCATTTCTAATGATTTTGTCCAACTTTCCATGGATGTGAGCAAGTTTGTGAGGCAGGATCGACCACTTCGAAATCCATGTTGATATGAACTAAGCAAGTTATTCTCTTCAAGATGCCTCATCAGTTCCGTTTTGATTATCTTCTCCATCATTTTGCAACAGATACTTGTGAGGCTGACTGGTCGGAAACTGTTTGGTGATGTCCTCTCTCCTCCTTTATAGATGGGGGTTATATTGGCTATCTTCCACTCGGTAGGCAGAGCCCCCGCCTCCATCGACATTTCAAATATCTTGGAGAGCGGAGAGGCCAGCTGTTCTGTGAGTTCATTTAGAACTTTTGCGGATATACCATCTGTGCCAGGTGATCTAGTGGGCTGTAGCTGTTTCAGAGTTTCTTACTGTGTCCATTTGGAACGACACCGTGCTTATTTTGTTTATAGATGTGGCAGTACTGTAGTATTCATCCTCGTCAAAAAATGGTTCCTCGGTAAACACGGACATAAAGAAATTGGATAAGAGGCAGGTCTTATCAGAGTTATCAGTTAACCTGTTTCCCTGATTGTCTTTAAGACAAAGAATGCAGTCGCGATTTCGTTTTGCCTTATTAACGTAAGCATAAAACCTTTTCGAATTTCTTGGTATGTCTTTGACTATTTCTGACTCAAAGGTTGATCTTTCTTTTCTCAGAAGATTCCGACACCGATTTCGCTGTTTCGTAAAAGCGGAAAAATGTTCGGGTTGTTGATATCTGGCATATGTTCTCCACAGTCTTCTTTTCTTCTTGAGATTCCTTTTTATTTCCCATGTCACCCACTCGGGTCGGGAGACGCATGATCGCCTTTTAAGTGGGCAGAATTTCTCTACCAATTGGTGAATCAATTTACTAATGAAGAACCAGGCAGCATTAGGGTCAGGTACATGTGCAGGGCTCCAGTCTATCCCATTCAGTAATTCTTTCATTTTGGGAGTGCAAACTTTTCTACAGTTAGATTTGAATAGTAGGTCAGCCATTGGCGATAATAATTGACAAAATCTGTGTTGTCAAATAATTAAATGGATGACCCCTCGGATATCCCATCCCGGCAAATTTGAAGAAGTCAGCAAATTCTAGGGCACACTCGTGGTCTCTGAAAATCCGGTAGGTTTGTTTGAGGTCACTGCGTAGTTGCCTGTAATTGAGAAGAAACAAATCAAGTTCAGCCAGTTTGGCTTTGAAAGACAGATAACTAAGATTCTTGACCATCGTCGTAGCCCTCGCCTGCCCTCTTTTCCAGCTGTATATAATCATTCTCAAACCACGAACGCCAAGCCTGGACGGCAAACTCCAAGTGAGATCGAACAAATGCCCCGTAGGTTCTTCGGAAGAGTTCCTTATCAATCTGCACGAATCCACGTCTTAGCACAAATAAGACCTGTGTCGCGCATTAAGCTACATTTAAACACTGTATGGTTTGAATGAGCAGTTTATTAGAACATTAAGGTCCTCCTGTTCCTCGACAATGGAAAGGGGCTACCCATCGAGAAGGTATTGATAGGAAGCATCCTCTTCACTGGTCCCTCTGGTATGCAGTATTAGAACCACACACTTCTCCATGTTTAAATTTAAGAGCCAACGAGCAGACCAGCTGCTAAGACGGTTGCGACCCTCTTGAAGTGTTTGCCTATCGTCATCAGATCGGATTGCCCTCCACACTTAAACCTCGTCTGCAAACAGGATGGCACTGCAACCCAGGTTATCAACACAGTCGTTGATGTAGACTAAGAAGAGTAACGGCCCTAAGACAGAGCCTTGGCAGACAACACTTAGAAACGGAGTAGGTGTTCACTTCAAAATATCGATGCACACAGTTTGCAATCTTCCTGTAAGAAAATCTGCAATCCATGTCAGCAGAATTCCTCTTGTTTCCATTTCAGATAATTTATAGATAAGAATTTTGTGTGGGATACTTTCAAACGCCTTTTGAACTCAGTGTAGATGACGTTGACCCTACCATCTTCGTCCAATCCGTGAGTCCACTGTTCTGTGGATAGTAATAACTTGGAAATACAAGAGCGATTCTGTCTAAAGCCATGCCTGAGCCCTGAGGGTAATCGGCTTTCCTCCACGAACTTTACGGTTGCCTTTTTTATTATTGATTCCATTATTTTACAGCAAGTAGAGGTTAGGCTGACAAGCTGATATTGACAGTAAATCGAGCCCCACTCTTGTATATGGGATATATATTTGCTGCCTTCCATTAGAATGGCAGTTTCCCTGATTCAAATGACGAATTGAATACATGCGCTAGTGGTTTGGAGAGGTCACCGGCCAGTTCTTTCAAGAACTTTGCCTGTAAATCGGTCGGACCAGATGACTTGGCTGCTTTGAGATTTTGAGGTTTTCATCCCATTAGAGGTTCCGGGAAGAATATATATTCAAGCACTGGACTGGCATGCCTATTTTGACTTTGCTCATCTTAACTTAGAATTATTAAACAATTTTACAACGACTCTGGATTGGCCAAGCTTTTTTCAAATAATAATCTAAGTTTTTTTCCACAAAAAATTTCAAGGCCTAACAGAAGGCCTCCTCAATTTCATTCCACAAAAGACGACAATATCCAATTCTGCTTCTTCCACGGTGCCACACTTTCTTAAAAATTGGCTCATAAAATTACGAAAACCGTGGATCCGTCCATAAGTTCGTTATCGGTCCACTTAAGGATCACACAAATATTTGAATAAGCTTCAAAAATGAGGATCGCGCGAGATAGGCGTAGGGAGTCTCTAGCAATTAGCTATGATAATAAATAAATAAATAAATAAATTGTATATTTAAGGCCCAGAGAGCCCCGTCATTTCAAACTTAGTATCGCGGTATAAATAAATACAAAGTGGATAATTTCTGCTCTATGTGAGCAGCCATATTAACAGCAGAAATTAACAATATGGTAGGCATATCCGATTCGGAACGATTTGCCATTTTTAAAACAATAGACAACAATCTTTAACATAAACGGTGAACTCGAAAAGAAGCAGTAAAAAAACTCTTACGGTTAAATCGGAGGCGGAGTTCAGCGAGCCGCCAATTTAAAAAAAATAGGAGAAAAAACTGCTTCACTAAAACATTAAAAGCTAGATGCAATGGGATAGTGCTGTGACGATGCTGACAACGTATGAGGGTTCGGAACGCTCCTTGTCGTGTGAGAGATAATATAGCAGTCAGAGCTACTGTTTGTAACCACCAGTGGAGGTGAGAGAGGACGGACTCATCGTGGACACCAGGGTCAAAACGAAGACGGGACAGTAGAGGTCATGAGATCATCATTGAGATGCGACCTTGCCGACTGCATAGTCCACCTATCAAAGAGGCAAACAATCAGAACCCGCCTTGATCCTCAACTGAACCTGGAGACCATCGTCGGGGTTGCAAAAGCGGAGGAAAGTACCAAGGTTGTCAAGACTTGGCGATGCTAGTTTAAAATGAGGGGGCAAAAAGTAAATGCAAAGATTGACTTTGCAGAGGATGATAGACGTATAATAAGAGACCAATATAAGATTGACTCTGCAGAGGATGATGGATATATAATAAGAGACCATTATAATATCAAGGGAACTGCCTCAAATACCAGGAGGACCCTTTTTCGAAATCCAAAAAGTTGCGAGTTAGGGAAGGAAACAGACAATAAGGACTTTATATCTTCCGAAGTTAAAATGTTTGCGTAACTTTGTTTTGAAAATAGCTAATGTGGACGACAACCTAATTTGCAGTGGAAGATTATTCCAGATGAAAGCATATTTGGAGGCAAAAAACTGAGACCGGTTAGTTGTGGAGCTAAGGGGTGGTGAAATGATCATGGAGGAATTACGAGTGGCATAGGGTCGATCTACCGGAGTAAGAGCGTTAATTCGTGGGAGATTTGGGCTAGAGTTAACGCGAAACAGGAAGCAGAGACCGGCTTCGAGTCTTCTAACCCACAGAAATTTAATGTTTGCTAACTGGCATCTATCCGTATAAGAGATAATGGATCCAGGAAGAGCAAATAGTCTTCGAGTAAAAACCCTCTGAAATTTTTCAATCTTACTGCGTTCAGAGGCGTTCATCAGCCCAAAGAGGGGACAGCAGTATTCTAGAATAGGAAGAACAAACATGCGGTACAGGTCTAACTTTTATTTCCGGAAGGAAGAAATTATGCGATATAAAACCACATATCTGTGCAGCCTTTGCAGAAATTCGATCTGCATGAGGCGATAATGCTAGCTTGTTCGTGTAACTTAGACCTAAGTCTTTTATGGTTGATTTCTACAAAAGTGTACTATTTAGAAATACGATGGGGTCCAGGAAGCTTAGCGGGGCCAAAACACATAAAACTACTCTTGGATGAAGAAAAATCCATCTGCCAAGTACAGCTCCAACGTGAGAGCATAAGTAGATCAGTGTTGATTTTATCCACGCAACTATTGGCAGTGTCTTTGGAAAATGAATAAATGCACTTGAGATCGTCAGCGTAAACAAAGTTTGTGAATTTGTGAGTAAAGCTGAAATTTCGTTTATGTACAGAATAAAAGAGAAGGGGACCTAGAACCGTGCCTTGAAAAAAACGCCACTCGTGATCGGTTGAGGCGTCGAGTTGCTATTACCTACTAGGACCTTCTGGCTGCGGTTAGACAAGTAGGAACCAATGAAGTCAAGGAGAGGAGGCTGGATGCCGAGGGCTTCCAGTTTCACCAGAAGACGTCTGTGCGGTACCTTGTCAAAGGCTTTGCTCAGGTCAAAGTAGATCACAACCACTGACTGCTGCTCATTACGAAGGGAAGTGACGAGGTTAAGAAAAGCTAAATGACACACTTCGCATGATCTCCCAGGTAGAAAACCATATTGTGAGTCGCTTAAGAGCTTATTTTCTTAGCAAAAGTCGAGAATTTGATAAAAAATAATTTTTTCAAGAAGTTTTGCTAGAGCCGGGGTTTTATGAACGCCTCGATAATTATCTACGTCCGAACGAGATCCCGACTTGAAGACAGGAAGAATAATAGATGTCTTCCATGAGTCAGGAAAGAATCCGTTTAAAAGATAAACTGAGAATACATGGCTAAGCAATCGGGGAAAGCTCGGCACTCTCTTAATAACCTGAGTTTGGAGTACCGTCAGTCCCCGAAGAGTGCGAGTTTTTCAGACGCATAATTTGCTTACGAATTAGTTCTATGGAGAAATCAATGGTGCTGATAACATTAAATGAGGATGCCTGAAACGTCGGAACCGGTTCAGATTCCATCGTAAGATGATTTGCAAAGAATGCACTAAACAATTCTGCCTTCTCAGAGTCTTCGAGAACGAATTTCTTAGTTTCATTAAGTAATGGAGGTATTTCATAACCTCGTTTAGAGCAGGATCGACGGCGGAACAGTTGAGCAACAGATTTTGCAGAGTTTGGCTCACTGAGTGCGCGTGATTCCCTCTGTCTGTCCCGTGCAAGCCGAATCTTAGAGGCTAATTCAAAAAAATCTCTGCAATCCTTAGATGTACAGATAACGAACTAGTATATTGATCTTTTTAATTGCTTCCTCAATTTCTTTAGTCTTGGCAAAAGAAAGTGGGGGACGGTGGATTCCGAAGTGTATGGGCTTGACAATTTTTGATTGGCACAAATTCCAGGATGTTATTTGAAACGACTGACATTAAGTCAGGAAGACTTGCTGCATCGTTCATGGAGGAGAGATGCTGCCAATCCAATGAGTCCAAAAAGTTGTTAATTAAGCTGATATCTGCGAGGTTAAAAATTATGATAGGTACGAACGGCGCTAGCCTTTTTCGATGAGACAATTGGTAAGCAACAGTGAATTAATGTATGGTCACTTTGGAAGAGGCCCTGTTTAAAATCAACGAAAAGGGGAGCAATGTCATTTGTGAAAAATCAGATCTAAAAATATGCTTGTCTCTCGTTGAAGAACGGACAAGCTGTGACCAATTAGAGAAATTAATGGTATCTAGGAAAGGCTGAAATCTGGGTGGACAAAAGTTTGAAATCCAGTCAATTTCTTGAAAATTAAAATCCCCAGCGATTATTTTTAATGTTAAAATTGGACTCCGAAACCAATTTAAAAATTGCACAAAGTTTTCACATCATCATCGGATGATGAATTAGGCGGGTAGTAAATACATCCGAGAATAGCCTTTTGCCAGGGGCGACAGGATAATGGATGCGAAGCAGTAATTACCAGAGAATGACGTGACGTCTAGATCAAACGCGAAGTGCGTAAATGAAGCTTTAATATAGAGAAGACAACCAACACCACGCTTACTAGTGCAGTTTTGACGGTAGGGATCGTATTTGTCTATGGCAAGCAAAGAGTCTGAAATTAAGGGATGGGTCCAAGATTCAGTTACACATAAAACATCAGGCATTAACTCGAAAGCAATGGCTCTAAGTTGGGCCATCTTATTTATAACAGATCTAGCATTGAGTAATATGACATCTAGGGTAGTTCGAGTATCCAAACTAGGGTTATCGTTATAAATTTAAAAAAATTGGCGGTGGGTAATTAAGTTGGAAATTATTGTGGCTTGGAGGGTAATTGCAAACTGCGCCATAACGATTGGTATATAGAACGTCATTACCAAAAGGCTGAGAGGGATATCTGAAAGGTGTAGGAATAAAACTTTTCCGGTATCGAACCACCATAGGGGTTACGACCGGGATATGCCTGTTGGTAGTTAAAACGGAATTACGGGGAGTTAGATGGAATATAGGGGCTGATGGGAGATGGCAAGCAGTTAAAAGAATTAAATGCTGGAAAAGTCGGGTCTTGTATATCGGTTTACATGGTTAGGGTTATTTGCCTGTTGGAGAGGCTTGCTTAGTTTTGGAGAGGGCAGTATGCGATTACTGAGACCTGCGCTATCTTGCTTTTGGGTCTGGGTTAGATTTGTGTCCTTCGGAAAACCTGTCTTAGGTGATATAATTGAGGGTATAAGATGACCCGTGGGGTTATGGGACGAGCTAGCTTGTGGAGGGTTAAATAAGTTAAATTTAGATGATTGCGGATTTTATATTTGAATAAGGTTATTTATGCGATTTGGCTCGGTAAATTTCCCGGAGAGGCCTGAAGAATTGCGTTTAAGAGGGGAAACTGGCAGTCTATGTGCTTTAGACGGGTTAGACGGTATAAATGTTTTAGACGGGGTTGCAGACATTACAGGCGGGCTGAAAGCACTGGAGATTGCAGTATTCAGCCACGAGGGAGACGAAGTAGAAGGTTGAGTGGAGGGGCTGACCGAACTTGACATCTGAGAAGATGAATTAGCAGTTGCATTGACGTTAGTGGAAATAAGACCAGACTTATGAATATAAGGTTGAGAAATTGATGATAAGAAGGACCCATTTCTTCGCTCCATTTGTGTAAGATCTCGACAAAGGAAACATTTTGTCATTTTCAAATAGCGAGAAGCGCGATCTCGTTGAGCAAAGATTGAGTTAACCTCAACTGTTTGAAAAAAATTTAACTAGTATAGGAGGATTAATGCTACGCGAAGAGGGGCGTTTTGCTTCCACTATTTTGTAGTTGAAACCACCCGAGTAAAAAAAGTCCATAGCAATGTCAACTGGGCGTCTGTGTATGGGAGCATTTTTAGGAGAAAATTGTGATTAACGTTTCTGTCTATCAAAAGCCTCGCTGGCGACCAAGTTACAAAGTGAATCGAGACGCCTGCAATCCTGAGAGGGAACATCAGATATGTTACCATCGAACAGGTTGCCGAGTATAGACAAAATGGATCCAAACTTCATAAGGAAGTCGTTGAAGTTCTGTAAAGCGGACAGATCTAGCTATTTAGCTTTAACTATGGGTTGTACATTTGAGTCAATGTTGAAACTGCTAGGTGTATTCAAGCATCGTTTTTGTCCCGAGGCATGTAGTTTACGACGAATTGAGCTTGTTAGTTTCATCTTTCGTCGAAAATAAGAGTAAGATCTACGCAGGATACGCAGGGTAAAATAAATTTACGGAATTTCAACCTAACTTCTATCTTAGCGCTTTATAAATCTACGTTTTCTAAGAGGATTGATAGGGATAACAAGTTGTAGTTGTCTAAAGACTAGAAATTCAAAATTTTATCAGCAATTTAGCCAATAAAGATAGCAGGAAACAAATAAATCCGTTAAAAGTTGAGAACGAGAAATGAGGCTATGTCAGGTGAATACTATGACACTGTATAGTTCAACCTATTGTTAAAGACAAAGACCACAGGTAATTATATACGATTAAGGGCTAGAAATGCAAAACTTGTATCTGCAATTAAGCCAATAACGACAGTTTAAACGAAAAAACGTTCAAAATTTTAGATTTCACTTAGCTTTTAAAAATCTACCTGCGCGCCTTGACCTTGACTCAGCCTTTTTTCCCTTTTCTAATACTTCCTGATCTGTTGCTCGAGTGTTCCACCGCCGTTCTTTAGCAAAATCTCTCAAAGTCATTCCGCTCTTACATTTTTGCAATACTTATTGATTACAGAGGATTTGGACAAAGCAGAATTGTTAAATTCCTTCTTTGCCAAATATTTTCCGTTTAAACCAATTCCATCCCTTCTATCGCCCTGATGTCTCATAGGTTGCTCACTTGCATTGATTTCATTCCTAAAAATATTAAGAAACAGATAAGCCAACTAAGTCGATCACATTCAGTTGGAACCGATAACATCCCGAAATCCCTTATTAAACAGCAAAGTGAATTCCCCCCTTCGCTGAGCAAACTGTATTCAGTTTTTCTCATGAATGGTTTCTTTCCTGATTATAGAAAAACCTCTATGATTATTCCAGTCTTTTAATCTGGTTAACTTTTGGATGTTCACGATCATCTCAGTGTTCATAAAACACCTTCTCTTTTTAAGCTCTTTGAAAACTAATAGCCGTACAAATTACAGATTTTTGCATAACCAATAAACTTCTTAGCTCTTCCCAACACGGCTTCCTTCCCGATTGCTCTTGTGAAACATGTCACCTGTATTTTCTAAATCTAATAACATCTTTTCGTACTGATCATATTCCTGTGGTCGGTTTCTATTTTGATCTTAGCAATGCCTTTGATAAAATGCCTCATATGAGACTTACAGTTAAGTTACAAGCTTTAGGACTTCGTAGTCCCCTTACCAGATTTCATTAAGTCATATCTAACTAATCGTGAACAAAAGGATTTAGTGGGGTCCTCATTTTCATCAGAGACCTCTATTGTAAGTGGTGTCCTTCAAGGCACCGTACAAGGTCATCTTTTGTTTTTGCTTTACATTAATGCTATTTAATCCGCAGTTAAACACTCAGTATTTATTTATGCGGATGATCTTAAATGCGTATATCCCTTCTCTTAATCTTCGGTCCAACGCTGCTTAGAAGAAATCCATGTAGACTTGCTTGCTCTTTCCGCGTGGAGCTCAACGTGGCCATTGGAATTCTCACCTTCTATGTGTCGTTACATGTGCTTCGGGCTTGGCAGACTACCACAACCAGTTATTTTTCAAGGCACCCTTATGACTGAATGTTCCATCATCAAGGACTTAGGTTTAAGCTACATAAATAATTTAGATCTGTCGCCTCATGCCGATAGAATTATGGCCAACGCTGCCCATATTTGTGGCTATATCTCTTATAATTTCTATCTACCTGAAATTCAATTAACACTTTATAAAATATTTTTCCTTCACATACGTGAACATTGCTGTACATTTTTTGCTTTAATGACTGAGTGTAGCCGTTCCAAAATTAAAAAGCTCCAAATACAGTTTACTCGGAATCTCTTACATTTGACCCTTTCAACTACCTCGTAATAGAATAGGTGCCAGCTAACTTACCTAAAATATCTATGAGTTCAGAGGCTTAAAGCTGGCTTCTGCCTCATTTATCGCCTTAATAATACTTCAAATATTCCCCGAATTCCAGTCTTCACTCTTGTTAGTCATCCGTACAACCTACGTATTATACCACCTCCTATATCCTCCACATAAAACGCTCTCCGTTCTTTGCTTATAGGTATTGCTTTCTAAGGAATTACTTGCCAATCGATATAAGGTACTCAAATAACCAGTCTACTTTTTAGCAAAGACTGCACAGTTATCTTAACACTAATTAAATTAACCTTATACTTTCCTCTTCCTTTCTGTGCAGTTTTCTCTATGACCCCGAGAAAGGACCATCGGGAATTTAGAAGGCCATCTCCAAATTATTTCTTCTATGCATCGGTTCCCCACGAACTATGATGTCTTCATAACCCCTGCCTCCGTAAAATGATCGCCAAACAATTATGTCATACTGCGCGCTTATTTTGAAGCACCTCCATTTTAAATGCTGATAACCATAATCAGAATTACAATCTGATTACTGAGATGTGCAGGCCTCAGATCCATCATCAATTATCATGCCAACTAGCACCCCTGAGCGCATTATGTTGACTTCCTCTTGCTCAATTACTGGATCTCCCATTATCCATGAGGGCATATGGAGCAGCATGGTAGGTTGCCTCACCATGCTGCTGCAACTGTTCAAGGTCGTGTGCATGTGAACCACGGATATTATTTGTTCTCCAAACTTGGACAATTTGAAAGCCGTTACCACTTCACTAGGAGAGTTCCAGACAATATCGTTTCAAGTGCACGTCCGTACCTGCTTCCTGCTCATCTGGAATTTTTGTCGTGCCGAAATTCCTCATAAAACGGCATCAAATTGGAATATGTTTATCAGCTTATTCAAATTGACTACGCAGCATCTGCACCAATAAAAACTGACAGCCACATATGGAACCAAACTTGTACAACCTCGTGAAGATCTGAAGTTAATTCAGTATAATTCAGTATATATAGGGGAGATAGGCAGAGCCTTTGAAAACCATATTTACAGATAGACTTTAGCAAAACAAGCAAATGTTACATGGCGATAGTCGTTTTAGTATATCGATCATTGCTGTCGACTTAAATATATGTTCATCAAGTAAAAATGCATCAAGTCTTCTTTTAAACATTTCTACGCTTTCAGCCTGAACAACTGAGGCTGGCAGTTTGTTCCATTCGTCAATCACCCGTTGGGAAAAGAAGTTGGCCCGCACTTCAAGTTTGGCGTGATTTCTTTTCCGTTTGTATTGGTGACCTCGGAGACTTGTAATGTTTGCCAATTCAAAAAAGTGGCCATCTGAAGAGCACAATCAACTCCTCTGACCAGTTAAAAGACTAAGATCATATCCCCTCTGTATTGCCTATAAGAAAGAGGAACAATTTTTAGTCTTGCTAGGCGGCCCTCATAGGGTAGCCATTCCAATCCTTTGACTAGTTTCATTGCCCTCCGTTGAACTTTCTCCAGCAGAGCGTAGTCATGTTTCGTCCAAGGGTCGCCACGCCTGAACGCAATATTCCAACACCGGCCGGATTAATGTTCCAAACACGCGCCCAAAAGCTCTCCGTCAAAATTAACGAAGGACCTCCTGATTGCGCCTTAAATACCCATAGCTTTCTTTGCGATATTTGCACAGTGCGACGATGGTTTGAGAGTTGGTTTTATCCATATACCCATGTGCTTTAGAATATTTACCTCCGGGAGTTGGTGACCACTGATGAAGTACTGGTATTCAAACCTTATCATTCTTCTGGAACTAGACCGCTGGCAGATTATTTGGCATTTGTTAAGATTAAGGTTCAGCAGCCACTCATCACACCATGTTTTGCAAAGCGATCTAAGTTTTTGTTGTAATTTTCCGCGCATCCTCCGGTTTTTCAATCGAGTTCCAGAACTTCAAATCGTCAGCGAACATTACCTTCTCGCATGTCAGACAATCCAGGCAGTCGTTTACGTATATCAGAAACAAAAATGGGACCCAGAACGCTGCCCTGCGGAACTCCACTATGAACGGTTTCCCAGTGAGACTTGGCGTCTCCGATACAAACACGCTAGCGCTTGTCTGTGAGAAAGTCGGCCAACCATTTGAGTAGGTTGCCAGTCACACCCATTTGACGGAGCTTAAAGATCAGACGTTTGTGTGGAACCCTGTCAAAGGCTTTGCTAAAGTCAATGTAGACCGCATCGACTGACAAACCCATTTCTAATGATTTTTGTCCAACTTTCCATGGATGTGAGCAGGTTTGTGAGGCAGGATCGACCACTTCGAAATCCATGTTGATATGAACTTAGCAAGTTATTCTCTTCAAGATGCCTCATCAGTTCCGTTTTGATTATCTTCTCCATCATTTTGCAACAGATACTTGTGAGGCTGACTGGTCGGAAACTGTTTGGTGATGTCCTCTCTCCTCCTTTATAGATGGGGGTTATGTTGGCTATCTTCCACTCGGTAGGCAGAGCCCCCGCCTCCATCGAAGTTTCAAATATCTTGGAGAGCGGAGAGGCCAGCTGGTCTGTGAGTTCATTGAGAACTTTTGCGGATATACCATCTAGGCCAAGTGATTTAGTGGGCTGTAGCTGTTTCAGAGTTTTTCTTACTGTGTCCATTGGGAACGACACCGTGCTTATTTTTGTTTGTAGATGTGGCAGTACTGTAGTATTCGTCCTCGTCAAAAGGTGGTTCCTCGGTATACACGGACATAAAGAAATTGGATAAGAGGCTGGTCTTATCAGAGTTATCAGTTAACCTGTTTCCCTGATTGTCTTTAAGACAAGGAATGCAGTCGCGATTTCGTTTTTGCCTTATTAACGTTAGCATAAAAACCTTTTTCGAATTTCTTGGTATGTCTTTGACTATTTCCGACTCAAAGGCTGATCTTTCTTTTTCTCAGAAGATTCCGACACCGCTTTCGCTGTTTCTTAAAAGCAGAAAAATGTTCGGGTTGTTGATATCTGGCATATTTAGAATTTTTAGAATTTATATTTGGTTAGCACCGGGAAGGTACTGTCTAAGCAAACATTAGTAACGAAATAAAGTTATGACAATGTGTGCAGATAAAATGTACAAATTCATAAATTTTCCTGCTATGTCAACAGTTAGCAATGTTTTTAAAATTAATGGTGAACTAGAAAAAAATAGGCAGTGAAAAAAACTCCTACCATGAAAAATGGAGGCAGAGTTCAATAGGCCTTCATTTTTCGAATAGAAGGTAAGAGAAAAAAACCGCTTAGGAAAAAAATAGTCAGGTGGTAGAATAGGGTAATACTGCAGTAGCATTTCAGAATGAGAAAATGAAACGTCGAGGTGATTCGTTCTTGATCACTTAGGCGTATGAAACAGAATCTCACGAAAAATGCGTCAATGAACTTAAGTCCTCAGCATCATAGGATCCAGAATTGAATTCTGATGATGGTTAGTATCCAAAAGAAACCGCAGCATTTAAGACTGTGGACCACCGAATTTGTACGTCCGAATGACGTCATCGTTTGGAGGACGGGTGATATAAGGAGACATTATAGTTCATGGGCGTCTCGAGGTAGCTTAAATATAGTTTCAAGAGGGTTACTCAAATTCCCGATGTTCCTTTCTCCGAGTCATGGGAAAGCTACTAGGAAAAGATGAGGAAAAATAAAAAGGTTAATAGAATCAGTGTTAAGATAAATGTGCAGTCTTCGCTTGAATGCAGATAGACTAGTTAACGACCTAATTTCAATTGGCAAGTTATTCCAAAGAAAAACTATACCTAGAAGCAAAGAAGAGAGCGTTTACACGTGGAGGATGCAGGGGGAGGTATAATTAGTTCAGAATTTCATAGGTTATAAGGAAGACTAACGGGGGTAATGACAGAAAGCTTTGGGAGAGTTGAACTATTATTTAAGTCGAAAAAAAGGAGACAAAAAGCCTGCTTCAAGTCTCCTGACCCAAAAGAAATTTTTAGCTTCGTTAGCTGGCATCTTGTTGAGTAGGAAGTAGTTAAAAGAGTCGGATATAGGAGTTTTTTTGTGAAATTTCTTTGAACATTTTTCAATTTTTTTGAACGGCTAGATTCGTTCATCAAACCGAAGAAAAGGACAGCAAAAATTCAAGAATGGGAAGTACAAACATACGATAAAGTCTTAATTTAATTTCAGGAAGGTAGAAATTATAAGAAATAAAGCCGCAAATCTGAGCAGCTTTGGCCCGTAATTCTATCGGCATGAGGAGAAAGATCTAATTTATTGGTGTAGCTTAAGCCCAAGTCCTTGATGAAGGAACATTCAATCATATGGCAACCTTCAAAAGATAAGAGGTTGCGGCAGCCTTACAGGCCCAAAAACTCATGTAGCGACACTTAGTAGGTGAGAACTCCATTAGCCATGTGGAGCTCCAGGCCGAAAAGAGCGTCTAAGTCTGAATGAATTTGTTCTAGGCACCGTTCGGTTGTAGAGTTTGAGAAGGAATAAACGCATTTGAGATCATCAGCATAAATAAAAGATTGAGAATGTTTAACTATCGATGAAATATCATTTTATATACAGTAAGAACAACAAAGGACCTAATACGGTACCTTGAAGGACACCACTAACAATCGGGGTAGCACTTGAGTATGAGGACCCTACTAAAAACTTTTTGTTTCGATCATTTGAGGTATGATCTAATAAAAGTCAGTAAAGGGGACTACGGAATCCTATAGCTTCTAGTTTAGCTAGAAGTCGTTTATGAGGCACCTTATCGAATGCCTTACTAAGATCAAAAATAGATAACTACTACAGATAGATGATCATTACGAAGAGAGGTTAGTAGATTTAGAAAAGACATGTGGCAGGTTTCAAAAGAACGGTCCGGTTAGAAGCCGTATTGGGATAAGTTGATAATTTTATTGCTTATGCAAAAATCCGTGATTTGTTTTGCAATAAGGTTTTCGAAGAGTTTAGCAAGAGAGGGCGTTTTATGAACACCGCGATAGTTATGAATGTCCGAGCGGGAACCAGATTTAAAAACTGGTTCTCCACAGATTAAAAAACTATGTTCTCCACAGTCTTCTTTTCTTCTTGAGATTCCTTTTTATTTCAGATGTCACCCACTCGGGTCGGGAGACGCACCATCGCCTTTTAAGTGGGCAGAATTTCTCTACTAACTGCTGAATCAATTTACTAATGAAAAACCATGCAGCATTTGGGTCAGGTACATGAACAGGGCTCCAGTCTACCCCATTCAGTAATTCTTTCATTTTGGAATTATCCACTTTCCATACATTTCTCTGCTTAACTGCACGACATTTGGGTACAGAAAAATGA
>WEDG01000807.1:0-49747 GCA_017591395.1 Schistocephalus solidus | reverse complement strand
ATGATTCGCTAGTTCAAAAGGGTGTCCCGTCTAGGCCTTGCTCCACACCATCATCGGTAAGCCCAGGCAGCATTAGCAATAATCTGGCCTTACAACCTAGCGCTAAATTGCTGCTTGACATTGCATCAGCATGCGATGTGGAAGAGGTTGGTGTGTTTGTAAAACCTAAGAGGAATAGGTCTAAGAAGACCAAGTCATACACGGACTTGGCTCCAGCCTGCCCAACACCCGGTTCGTCTGGACCTACTGGACCAAGTGAACTAGTAAAAAGTACTCACTCAGTTGAAAGACTTGAGTTGCAAACAGGCACTCGATTGAGTCGAAAACATAATGTTTGATAAAGGGCGTTCCTGAGTCAGCGTCAGTAATTTCGAAGAAGAGAGTAAAACATGACTTGGGACTCCTTCAATTGTATGCAAAAATGGTGCTAACGGACGGAGAGTCCATTCACATTCTCAACGCATATAGAATAGGGATGGCTCTGTCAACACCCGATTCAAATCCTCGACCAATACCTCTTAAAATCATCTTTGAAAACGAAGCGCAGGCACAGCTCCTGCTACAAAGAAAATCAATCCCACGGGGTCTGCACTCTGAAGTCGTTTTCAACTGGAATACGGGCTGAAAGAGCAAGTGAAAATGTGACAGCTACAAATAGAACTGGAAACATGAAAGACCAATGGCAAGGCACATCTCAAAATAAGGGATGGAGAGATAGTTCAAGTGAAAAAAAGCATTTCTTTGGACGAAAGCAGTCACTCTGACAGCCTAATTGTCCCATTTCAGAATCCGAAAACGTGCCCGCTTAAAACAATCGTCCTCAATGCCAGATCTCTGCTTAATAAGATGCCTTTGCTCCAGACTCTGGTTTTCATGCACCGCCCCGACATTGTAATAGTTACCGAGACGTAGGCAACACCCTGTGTGTCTGACTCCGAACTCTCTATACTAGGCTATGCTTACATTTGAAATGATCGACACGAGGGCCGTGGCGGAGGAAGCTGTATCTATGTTAAGCAACCACTTACATTTTTGCCGTTGGACTATCGACAATTTACTGCGGTAGAAGAGAGCTGTTGGCTCCGAGTTGTTCTAAAAGATAAATATTCTTTACTCGTTGGTAGTGTCTATCGCCCACCCAATGCTAGCGAGTATTATGATCTTTGTCTCTCACAATCATTTCGCGCCACAGCTGACTTAAATCTGAAGTACTGCCTGATTGGAAACTTCTCTAGTGTCATATAGAATTTTGAAATTCAAGGTGGCAGGGCGCTTAACCGATATACCTAATTTGGGGGTAGTTTTTTGTTTTGAAACCGACTAATGGCCTCCTTTACGGAAATGCCTCGTCTGTCCATATATTTTACATTGATTACCAACCCTATCTTCTGCGTTTCTGATGGCGTTGAAGTGAAGCATGCATATGACCTTTTGTTGATTAGATTCAACAGCATTTCTTTTGGCTGACAACCGCACTGATGAAATCCACAAAAGTAATGAATGACAAAAATCGACGGCCACCAGGATCATCCACGTAAAGATTACGCGGGAAAAATATGGCGTAGGGTAGAATAATGTTATTTGTCCGTATTCTGGCCCATTACTACCTGAACTTTCGTTTCCGATGGCGAAATTCTAAATCGCTGTTGGTTAAAATGTATTCCAGCTGATCATCGCGCAGTTGAACGCGATCGATGCCTTGTTGGATTTGAACAATTTCGTTAGCTTCCTTGGACCAGGTTAACTGAACTGCCCTCTTCAGCAAGAGAAAGCGACTGAGCCGACGACTTGTCCAATGAGTGTCCATGGAGTGAGTGCAACGGTAAAGATGCTTTCGTATAGCGCACCCTAAACAGGTGGACTACGGGACGCATGAACTGTCGACCATATGCGCGTGCTGAGAGAGCAGTATATACCTTTGCGCCAAATTGTAAAGGTGATTATCTTTAGAATTAAGGTGAGGCTTAGGGTTAAGCTCAGAGTAGGTTTAAGTTTGAGACTAAGGTCAGACGTGGGTTATGGTTTCTATTGTGTTAACTGCAGGCTTTAGGATTAGGATAGACTAGGGTTAAGATTAGGTTAACAGTTCAGTTTTATGTTAGGTCAGTGTTAGCGTTAAGACACTGGCATACGTTTTACTCTATCCCCTAAATTTCTCCTGACTAAACCCCAATTCCATAAGCGAGTGAAGCAGTTTACTATTTCGTGCTCTGCTTTAGGGTCCATACATGGCAGCTCCGACCGCAGTATGCAAACCGCATGCGGATGCACTTTTGATGCAGACTCGTGCAGCATGTAAAAGCCATGCCTTCCTCTATTCACATACACTCTTTCGCCAGATGGCAGTGCCAAGACGATCGAAGCTGAGCACAGACGCAGTGGCTGACAGCCGCTCATGCGCTAGCACACTATCCGTGATCCCGGTGCGTTCTAGTCATCTATAAGGTTCCGCCATACGTTCTTCCTGTCTTTGCTGGTTTGTTTATTCTGACAGGTTTTTCTCACTTGCCTTGCTCTGTCCTCTCGAGGCTTCATCGGTTCTGCTCTCTGCCATTTATCTCTCGCACGCATTGGCCTTTGTATACGCCATACATTTACGCATTTACACAAGAAATCGTCTGCAGCTCCCTGCATGTATTGCTGCTTCCAGGCAATGTCCGAGTTGTTCGTGCCTGAACAAGAACTTGAAAGCTGTTCAGAGGTTCATATAATGACCACTGTTGTCTAGTATATGTTTAGTAATCGAAGAACGTGTGGTACTCTCTTATTTTCTTTGCTTAAACAACCAATTAGGTAAAGCGTTCAGCCGGTGGCTGCTAATTGCCTTTGGTGTTCGCCCAATGTACTTTGCATCCACAAGTGCAATGAATTCTATAATCACGGATATCTGGAAACAAATAAACCGTTAAAATCACTCAGGAGTATTTATGGTTTGCTAAAAGGTTAGGTACTTCTTTCATTCCGCCTTCTAAAAGTCCTCTCGATCACCATTAGGGTTGTGGAAGGTTTTCGTGGTGCCTTCTCTTTGGCCCATTTTGTAGATTTCTCATGAGATAATTTCGAGACAGGGACAGAGACCTCAAAAACACCAAATATCACAGCCGAATTAGGAGCCTGTTAACGTTAGAAAGCTAGGTTGCCAGCAGGCACTTTATCCTGTCTACTTTCACACAGTGCATACGGAGTGCACTAGGAAATTCTTCCAAGTTGCCATAGACATCGGATTAAGTTTTTCTTTTGGATTATTACCAACTATAAGTTCCGCGCTTACCCAGCGAAGCCCGGGAAATGATAAGAAGTGCTAAGAATGTCCAGTCATTGGTAGAAACTCGTGGTGTACATGCACGAGGAAGACACCTCCCGACAGTTCAAATTCGGTGCAGATAGCCATGAAGCGCTAGGCCGAGCGCCGGTGCTGCCAACCCTGCTATTTGGTAACCTTATCTGAGGTACCGGGATAATCTAGCATATGAAGCCAACGACTGATGCTGGTTTTGCATAAATAAATCGTGAGCTGGCCGACTTCTAGATTAAAAAGATCCGAAAAGCAACCTGGATTTTTCGAGTTTCAGTAATAATTTCAAAAACTGGCAGTTTGAAGTTTTGACTTCAAAGGCTAAAATCAGATTTTACGCAATGAGCCATAGTTTTCGCATAGACTTAGTCAACCTTTGAAAGTAAGAGCGGCCTCGAGGTGACGCTTTTCTTCAGCAGGCTACGCAGTTGCCACTTAATCTTCAGCGCGAGCACTCAACCGGAACATTTCCGACACGATTTGTGAGAGTACTCATCAGTCCTGCCATTGATAACTAAAAAATAACGAATTTCTTGTGGCCGGTGACATCACCTCTCAGCTGTTGAGACAGATAAATCAACTGAGGGAGATGAAATGTCCGTCATGGAGCACATGTCTGTTGGTTGTGCCTATTTGTTGTTCTACTTCTTCTTCTTCTTCAAATCTAAACAAAATGCCTAGCTTTATCTGCACAGCAGCTTGCTAAGAATCCCAAAAACGTTGCAAAGTATGTCGACAGCGCCGTCTTTGCTGAACCTTAAGAGGCTAGTCAAGTTCCGAGTCCCACAATTTTTGCCTGGTCACTCGAAGATAATCTACGATAGACAAAAATCTGTCCGGGGCCATTCCTGACAATGTTAGTCAGACCGACCCCCTTGCGTCCGGCTGTGCGCTAGTCCGTTTTATACAAAAATTGCGAAGGACTGTTTTATCAGATGGCAGCATCTTCACATCGGTTTTCTCAGTGATGAATCCTTGCCGCTAATGGAACATTTGCGTCAAACTCATCAGAAAGGAAGCGAACAGCAGAAAATGCGGTAGCTTGCTACAGAATTGTTTGAACTTATTCTGCCTTCTAAGGAAGAGTTCATTTCCAGATCTGTTTATTGAAGGCAAAACTGGGCAAAATGGGACCGAATCCAACGCTTTTTAATTTCTATGCGTTTTCCTACACTATATCCCCTTCCGGATTAAACCTTCTTGTTTGTGTGCGTTGTACTGTAAACGAATATCAGTATAAGCTAGAAACGTTTTAAATATATCCCTTCAGAGAACGGAAAATTTGATCTTGCGTTCACGAAAATCAGGTAAATGAAGATAAAAGAAGTCGAATCGTTTTCGGGAAAACAAGGACATATTTAGTTTTAAAATTCAGTTTTCCAAAGTTGTGTCTTCCTATGCCAAAAAACTCAGTAATAAACACCCATAAATGAACTGGAAACAAGCTTATATACGAAAAGCCGCCACATGCTGTCATTTTTTTCCTTGTCACGCTGTACGCGAAAGATGTACAGACAATATCTTTCTGCAGTTTACTTTTAATTTATACGGAAAATTGAAAAAGAAAGAGCAGAAGATTGAAATTTCTTCGCAGAATCATAGTATATATTCGGCCAATCTGTTGTGCATTTGCAGTCTTAGAAATGGGCTAAAACGTTAACAAGTCTAGCGACAAACACTCCCATGGAAAGAAATAAGTGAGTTCTTTCATTTTCAGCAGACACTCTATCCCTCATTGTTAGTGAAGTCAAAATCCGGTCAAACGTCCCTATTTTTTCCTTGACTTTATCTTGGATAACGGATGAGTATGCAGACGTTCGGCAACGTAGTATCTAATTTAAGTGTTTCTTAAAGAGATAACTTATTATAAAAGTTTTTAAATAGATCTTAGTCATATTACTTGCGAATTGTGTTGTGGGCGTTTATTAGTCTCGGCAACGAGTTTTCATGTTTGGGTGAATCTAAAAGTATGATCCAAACGGCCACCTTATTTTGAAGGATTCGATCCACACACACACAACAAAAATCTACATTTATGGGCAATAGAAAACACAGGAAAACGTAAAGTATTAACCACAATTTCAAGGAAGATCTGAAACCCATCGTAATCCAACACCCAAAATACATATAAAGAAATTTAAAGAAAGGAAATTCCTCTTAATATGCATAAAATAATATGTTTACGATTTCAACTAACAATTATAGTTAAATTTATTAGTTACTGACCGGCCTTTCAACATGTCAGCTTATGCAATATTGTATTGCTGTGACGTCCCTGTCAGCGCAATCAAGCGAAATTGTGTTAAGCTTAGTCAAACGCATCTTGAAAAATTTATAAACGGAAGAAGAAAATGCCAATTCTTGTGAAATCGTGTAGGAATACATACTCGAAGTTTAGGCTGTTTGGTTACGGGCATACTTTCTATTGTGGTGTTTTACTTACTCGTTTTTTTACACGGACAAGCATTCTGTACTTTTAAAAATTTCCGGTTAATTAGCTAACGCAATTTTTCACGTTTTCAGAATTCACCACTTTTTAAAAAATCAGTATTTCTAATCAACGATATATTAATTTTTAACCCACAATATGCCTTCTTTTTCAGAACGGTCGCTTATTTTCTCCTGCAAAGCTTTGGGGGACGCAGTATGGGTTGAGCTCGAATAACGTGCCGTATCTCATATATATATATATATATATATATATATATATATATATATATATATATATATATATATATATATATATATATATATATATATATATATGCCTGAAGATACGACACGTACTGTATATCACTACCTGAGCTTAGCTTCCCCATCAAACCCACCCAAAGTTCGGGAAGATTCACTGGTTTCTGAACGGAAATGAGCATTTGTTTTTTTGACTTGAGTTCATGCAGGCGGTCAAATGGCACAGTTGAGAAGTGAGCACAGGTCGGCTCATTTCCTCGAAAGATCACGATCCTCCTTGCAGAAAAAACCCCGGATTATGCATGACATGAAGAGTTGCACTTAACTGTCATACCTGATCCTTCGCCGGTCGATCTAGTAACTGCTTCATACCGCAAAACGAATTGCTGCTGTTGACAATGTGATGAAACTGGTGACGGAAACCGTTTTTGATATCAAAACGTGTAAAAAGTTAAAGGACATGCGCTTCAGTGGACATGATTAAATGCTGATATTGTTTACTGGCAACAAACCGGGCAACTTGCCTTGCCGCTTGGACAGGTGGCCTATGCAATGCAGTGGATGTGGGCATGGGAAATGACGAAGACGGTGATAAACCGTTTTTTGTTTGCCAACCATCATCAGACAGGGATATAGAATCCTCTGGTGCTGGAGCGATCGGTGGTAGAAAGCAAGTCGGCTCACTAATCTGAATTATAAATATGAAGGTATTCTTACCTCTAATATCCTTCGTTTATCGATCAAGCTCACGTTGCACTGCAAAGCGCACGTCTGTCTTTTGAGAAGTTGCGGCCAAGAGACGGAAAAAAACATCGTTACCCGGTCCAGGGCTCCTTTTGACTGATCATTTTGACATTGAGAAGAAGTGGATGCGATCGCTGGGCCAAGATCTTTATTCGCCTGACGCCTCGGATCCCAATTCATAACCATTCTCAGAGACAGTATCAGCTACAGGTCCTGCTTAACATTCTTGAGAAAACTCAAAGCACGAGTCTCTATTTGTCATCAGAAATGGATAATAAACGAACAGCGCACAGTTCACTGGACATGAATGGATGCTGAATTTGGCTGTTGGCAACTAAATGCACAACCGTTTCCTTTGCTGGTTTTAACACATGAAAATCTCTGCTGGGTGCCATTCCTGTCCAGGAGAACTGCAATGCTAAACGTGTGAAGTCGTAGCTTTGGTGTCTGGCTGTTTTATGAAGGATACTGCTGATAATCGAGAATCCAGCTTGCAAAATCGTTTAAGGGCATTATTGCTATTACAATCCTCAAATTCAGCAGAGGCCACAGTCAACCCATTCGATATCTTTGCAGAAAAAGCACTGTTCTTTGGTTTGAATATTTTAATAATCTCTGTCCTGATCACTTCAGAACTCGTCCTAATACCTTAATGGGGTTTCTCATGTGCAAGCCTACCCCCGTTATTAGATTTTCTGCCTAAACAAATTCCTTGCTTTAATAAACCTTTATTTAAATCTAAGTAAACTGTACGCGGGATTTTTGCACAGAAGTGCAAACTTTGTGATAACCTCAAAAAAGCCTGAAAGAGTACTTCCATTTAACTATTGAATTAATTTAGGTGCTCAAATTTTTAAAAATAAAATCGGTGAAAAATATTTAGTAATGAACATTTTCATTGGGTTTAAGACGTATTAAAGATGCAAAAAAATCAATTAAGAAATTATTTTGAAGTGTGAAAAAGTAGGCTATATTTTCATCAACTGTATATTTTATTACACTTTCTGCTTACTTGATTTAAAATGCTTTAAGAGGATGATTTTCCTCATAGTTAACAACAACAACAATTAACGATTCATTCTGCTGCGCAATGACTTCGCCAAGCTAACCACGCGAAGGTTTTGGTATTAATGTGTATAAAACACCTCTAAACTGCAGAGCTAATCAATCTTGACAGCAAATCCCCTCAAAAATCATCAGTGAAGACTCGAACACTTTTTCTCCACCTATTCCATCTCCACCTCCTTCAACTCCTCAGTTGACTCCGCAAATACCCACTCTTCAGTGCCATTATTCATCTGGCTAATCCGAGGGGAACTGTTGTGGTTGATTCCAATTGTATTTATTCCCCCAAAGGGCGGAGATCTAAGAGCGTCGAAAATAAGTCCTACACTTCATCCCTTGAATGCCAGCCACCTCGTTTATTCTCTTACTCCACAAATTTTCCACCGTCTAGTCCTGCTCCTATTTTACCTCCGAAATCCACAGGGAATCGAAAATTTGTTCAACGCACAAAGGCCACTGAAGAAGGAATAACGCATTTTTCCTGGAATAGACCGATGTAGCTGGTTAGCCCAGCCACTTGCGGTACCTCAGTGAGTGGAATATAGACTAATTTTTATAAATTCTCTGTTATGAGGACTTAATTCGTCCGACTAGGCTGCATTCACATAGGCTGTGAACTGTGACCGTCAACTTCCCTTCCGCATTTTTGACTATTGGGGTGAATCTCAGAAGCCTGAAACTTTCCTTTATATGATATCCGAGGCGCCGGTACTGAAGCCTGATATATCTACTGGATACCAGACCGTTACTGGCACACGTCGATGGACTGTTTGGATTCATCAGCTCTTTGCACCTGCGTACACCTCCGGCCGCCTGGACGTTGTCTCATCATCAATGCAAGGCGGCTGAATAAAGGCAGAGATTGCGGTAGGTAGGACGCAAATCTACCTCCCTATACATTAATTCACGCATCAGTCACCCAGTCCATGGGTCCTTTGGCAGACGTCCTCGCTAGTACTGGTTCAATGATCAAATCTCTAAACTGTCCCGGTTACAGTCTTCATAGTAATTCCTCATTATGGAAGGTGAAGGTCAGTTCAGATCTTGCTTCTCTTTGCGTTAAAAGATACAGTACTCCGAACTGCCCTGGCGTGTTCGCAAACCTGTTTTTGCAACCGATTATCATTATTTCCTCATCGCTACCTTTGCAGGACAGATGACATGGGACATTTTGTCCTGGACCAAACCATTGAAGTTAATTATTTATGGTCGGTTTGTTGTCCCGGGTCTACTAAGCATAATGATCATCAGAAATGATAATGGAGGAGGATGTTTTTGGGCACATTAGTCTTGCCTGCTGAAGCTCAACAGCAGTTTAGTTTCGTCATTGCTTGTACTTTTAACTGTGCGAGGCAGTCATACTAATACTCAAAAATAAGTGGGTGGTCTTTAGGACGCTCTATCAAGCCTTTAACTGGTTTATGCTAGAAGACAGCTATAAATCGTAATTTGTTTACCCATCATAAGCGGCAATCATGGCGCAGAGTGCGAATGCGGATTGAATGAGCCCGACGAAGATGGTTTTCATAAAATAGTCCATACAAACTGCACCTTAAAACCAAAATGAAAACGTTCAGCGAGTCCGGATCTCATATACGTTAACAGTTTGTCGAAAGTAATTGCAGCATTGGTCAGGAGAGTGATACTGAGGCCATAGCACTCGCAAACCAAATTCGACCACAATCGTGGGACGGTCTGGCAACAGGGTTAGAAGACCGTGTCGGGTCAGTCGAAATCGTAAGTTCGTAAAGTTCACAATGCTGAGATTTTTCGTGCGCCCTACAACAGCCAATTCATAGTCGGCCAGGTTTTATGCATCTAGTTTCCCAGAAGGGCGTGGGAGAGGGATATAAAAAGAACCCTCTGAGGCGCCGTTTATAAAATAATTGAAAATTGAAAAATTGAAAATTAAAATTGAAAATTAAAACCGAACTGAAGGAGCAAATCCAGGACCGATGTAGGATTTTGGCAGACCAGAATACAGGTTTCTCATCTGAATGACCGGTGACCAGCGTAGAAGTTTGTGTCGGGTCAGACTAACTCCTGGCTTCATGTCGTTGGCAGCATCAACCTTGTTATTTTGCTACTTTCTGAAGTCGGTTCACTTTAGATGAATATCGGTATCTAATGACTTAGAATGTAGACAATAGAAGTGCCCGAAAAAAAGCATAGGAATGAAAAAACCAAGAAGACTGACCTTCACGCTGTAATACAGGTAAGTATGGGAGACTAGTAACACAACGATGATTTACTTTGGTTTCTAAACTATCATCAGATAGTGATATAGACCCCTCTGTTGCTGATGCGGTCGGAGGTGGAAACCGAGCCAGCTCAGTGATCCGAAAAATCGATATGAAGGCAATGTCATTTGTATCATCCTTTGCTCATCAGTCAAATAAATGCCTCATACCGCAAAACTCATTACTGACTTTGTTACATTGCACGCAGGTGTCAAGCAAAAACCATTAGTACCCATTTCAGGACTCCTCTGGACTGATAATTTTTGATATTTTTGATAAAAGGAAAATTTGAGTCTCTCTTGGTCATCAGAAAGGGTAAAGACTGAAGTGCACACTTTGCCTTGACAGCTGAAATGCCTGCTGGGTGCGGCATAGGCTGAAGTGTTGTAAATCCCATCTAGGAGAACCAAGATCCGAAAACCTGTGATACTGTGAAGTACAAATCTCTTAGGGCCTTTTGAAGGACACTGCTGAAAATCAAAGATCCCCTTTGCAAAAACATTTAAGGACAGGATTTCTATTACACCTGCATCCAGTCCGCAAAATATAAAGATGGTTTCGAGAGAGAATCCGAAATGTCAGGCCAATAAGCACCATGTTCAGTGATCGTCTCTACTTCTGAACTATTTTCTGGAACTCGCCTGTTCAATTCTATCAGCAATGAGGCCAGTTCTGCAAAACAAGAGCTAATAAGCCAAAAGTGGGCCATTTTGGTATTCGTTGTCTGTGTTAATAACTTCCCTCAGCCTAAAGCGGTCCGATCTCTAGGGAGATTCCAAAATTATTGTTTCACGCACGATGTGAAAAAAAAGCAAAGCAGAGATAAGCCAAAGTCCAGTAACTTTGGGTGATTACGGTAACCACGGCCACGGAACACGGCCGACTACCTCGCACAGTTAAAAGTACAAGCAGTGACGAAACTAAACTCCTGTTGAGCTTCAGCAGGCAAGACTAATGTGCCCAAAAACGTCCTCCTTCATTATCATTTCTGATGATCATTAGGCTTAGTAGACCCGGGACTACAAACCGACCATGAATAATTAACTTCAATGGTTTGGTCCAGGATAAAAGGTCCCATGTCATCTGTCCTGTTTAATGGAGGTCCTGCAAAGGTAGCGATGAGGAAATAATGATAATCGGTTGCAAAAACAGGTTTGCGAACACGCCAGGGCAGTTCGGAGTACTGTATCTTTTAACGCAAAGAGAAGCAAGATCTGAACTGACCTTCACCTTCCATAATGAGGAATTACTATGAAGACTGTAACCGGGACAGTTTAGAGATTCGATCATTGAACCAGTACTAGCGAGGATGTCTGCCAAAGGACCCATGGACTGGGTGACTTATGCGTGAATTAATGTATAGGGAGGTAAATTTGCGTCCTACCTACCGCAATCTCTGCCTTAATTCACCCGCCTTGCATTGATGATAAGACAACGTCCAAACGGCCGGAGGTGTACGCAGGTGCAAAGAGCTGATGAATCCAAACAGTCCATCGAAGTGTGCCAGTAACGGTCTGGTATCCAGTAGATATATCAGGCTTCAGTACCGGCGCCTCGGATATCATATAAAGGAAAGTGTCAGGCTTCTGAGATTCACCCCAATAGTCAAAAATGCGGAAGGGAAGTTGACGGTCACAGTTCATAGCCCATGTGAATGCAGCCTAGTCGGACGAATTAAGTCCTCATAACAGAGAATGTATAAACATTAGCCTATATTCCACTCACTGAGGTACCCCAAGTGGCTGGGCTAACCGGGGCAGCTACATCGGTCTATTCCAGGAAAAATGCGTTATTCCTTCTTCAGTGGCTCTTTGTGCGTTGAACAAATTTTCGATTCCCTGTGGATTTTGGAGGTAAAACAGGAGCAGGACTAGACGGTGGAAAATTTGTGGAGTAAGAGAAAAAACGAGGTGGCTGGCATTCAAGGGATGAAGTGTAGGACTTATTTTCGACGCTCTTGTATCTCCGGCCTGTGGGGGAATAAATACGATTGGAATCAACCACAACAGTTCCCCTCGGATTAGCCAGCTGAATAATGACACAAAGGCGGTTGTTTTTAATTATTTTATAAACGGCACCTCAGAGGGTTCTTTTATTACCCTCTCCCGCGCCGTTCTGTGAAACCAGCTGCATAAAGCCTGGTTTGACTATGAATTGGCTGTTGTAGGGCGCACGAAAAATCTCAGTATTGTCAACTTTACGAACTCACGATTTTGACTGACCCGACACGGTCTTCGTACCCTGTCGCCAGACAGTCGCACGATTGTGGTCGAAATTGGTTTGCGAATGCTATGACCTCAGTCTCACTCTCCTGACAAATTCTGCAAATACTTTCGAAAAACTGTTAAAATGTATGAGATCTGAATTCGGGCTCCTTCAATCGTCACTCGTGCCCTAGGCCATAATTTACGCCTTTAGAGAGTGCCTTAAAGACAAGCAGTCCGATTCAGCAGGGGCAGCGTAAAATGTTCCCGGACAAAGTGACAAAGGGGTTTCCGTGCGTGGTGAATAATTTGTTAGTTAGGGGAGACCATTTACTAATCTCAAAAATATGAAAATCCTTTTAATTCCTCAATGAAACATATAAGTAAAACACTAATTGAAGAGATAATTTGGTGTTGAAGTTTTTCCTCCGATTAAAAGCTTTTTCAACGCCGGCTTTTGGTTTCGACTTCAATCGCTTAATGCTGAAATAGTACTTACCTCACCTGTAAAAGCTTTGTAACACGACATTCTGGTCATAAAACCAGTAAACTATATTTTTAATGATTGCGTTTTTCGAGTTTATAACAAATGTGTATCTCCGACAATAGCAAATCTTTTGTTCTAGGTCTGCATCCATCCGGAAAATCAAACGAGATCTTTTCCTAAAGCGCGAAGGTACATTGACCCTCAGTCCTTCGTATCACTCGAGTAAATGTCGTTAACACGTGAACCATTGACTAACCGCTGTATTTAATACTGCACTAATTCTTGGAAGATATTAAGCGCGAGAATTTTTGAATGGTTGCACAACGTTATTCTAGTGGCATTGTTTTATCCTGCTGTCTGTGTGTATTTGCGTTGTATACTTCTGCATAAAGCCTTTTGACTTGGCACGAATTTTTACTTTGGTTATTTCTTAACAGCGTAATATTACTTTTACTAATTCTTTTGTAATTTGGGTTGATCGAAGGTTCTTCATTTTAATTGGGTTATTTCGTTTACTTATGCGCATTAAATGCTTCGAATCACCTATTATATGAAGTCGGATTACGTTAATTCTAACGAGCTTTTTGAGTTTCTCGCCTTTTACGGTTTCAAATGTATCATTATGCTCCATTTCCAGGGTATAAGGAAAAGTTTGAGATATTTAGTCTCAATATCAAACAGACAATTTGAGTGAATTCATGAGTAATTATATCGTTCTTCCACTCTGACCTATATAGTTATAAGGAGAGTCGACGCAGGAGAAAGCTGAATTATAGTTTACATCCAACCAGAGGTATGTCCGCATTTGTGTCTCATAATGCCCGTAGGGTTAAGCTTGTGGATATGCACTCAGCCATCTTCACAACACTCCTATTGCATGATATATTTTGCGATCTCCTTAAATCGTTTCAGGCTGTTCTCCCGAACGTAATTTCGTTAAGAAAAAGTTCCAGCAGAAACATACCACCCCTTGAAATGAACTACTGTGGTCATAAACAAGATCCAGATTGGAATTTTTTACACCCTTCTTTTGTTTAAAGCCATGAGGAAAATCGTCATTTGTTATTGCGCTATTTTTTGAGAAAAAACGAAGAGGCTTTACGAAATGTACAGCATGTATGCATGTAAAAAATAAAATTGACAAGGGTTTTTCTATTCCATCTCTCTGAAAAACCACCCTACGTCCGCCAAGAGAACTATGCGACAAGGCCTCTTGCGTTCTTAGGCAATTCACCGAATACCCCCTGTCTGCGTTTTCAACTTTCATTAATCATACATTCGAATAGTTCTTTTATTCTCCCTGATAAGTGAAGCCAACCATTCAGTGGCGGCGTTTGTAGGCAGACATGTTTATTATAAATCGAAAACCCCAAAAATTTACTGATAAAATGCTTGGGAAGTATTACCAAGGGACAAATTGAAAATGTATCTCTCCTAATTGCTAAGTTCCCCAGTTTACGCAAAATGCCATTTTCCCATAACCATGCAGGTTTTTGTCATAGTGAAGAAGTCATCAATTAGTACATGTTAAGGGTCTATTTAGTTACTTGTGCGGAAAGAAGTTGATTAAGTTCCCAACTCAAGGCAGAAAGGTATGCATACGCTAATTAAAGGAGAAGAGAGCCCGTTAGTACTTCCTGCTGTTCTTCCGTCAATTCATAGTACTTGGCATTTTTTCACCAACATATTGTGCATTCCAGTGCATAATTTTGGTAACGATAGGCAGAGTAATATTGCCGGCACCGATAAGGGAGGCTGGAATGACCATTTCTGGCTTATAAGCCAGTCATACCCAATCCCAAGTGTGGCACACCTGGGATTCGAACCCACGAATTTTGGTAATTGAGTCGAACTATCTACCATTGAGCCACGGGCTCGTTGTTTTGTCGGTTGTGATCGGGAATATGATGATAGTGTCGGGCTCACCGATCTGCTTAAGGAACATGTATGTTCCGATGTGCCCTGGAGCTCAGACTAGAGCGCTCGCAGGCGGTCGCATGGCGACGTGTAGCGTATGTTGATAAGGTGGAACCGACAAAGACAAGGGAGACCGGAATGACCATTTCTGGCTTATAAGCCTTCGTCAGCCAGTCATACCCAACCCCAGGTGGCGCACCACTCAAGGAGCCCCAAGGCAGAACGGGAAGAGTGAGTTTCGTTAGCGATCGTGGAGCGTTCATCAACGAATTTGGTTACGAGGTTGTGTTCTGTGCAGGCTCGCAGTAGAAGGATGTCTGTGCTGTTATATTTGCTGATCCCCTAATGACCATACTTTTTTTTAGCTGAAATGGCCTCAACCAAGTCAAGCATGGAAGCCACCTGGGACATTTACTTTGTCCGATTTGGAAACGGCAGAAAACAGTTCTTCTCCAAACAACGCGTCAGACATGTTAGTGAGGAAACGACTTCGCTGATGACGATAGCGAAGCTGTGCCCACAGTGAGACAGGCGCAGGCTAATGAGATTTTTGATCCCTGCGTGGGTGGGGTAGTGGTCCCAGAATGTCGATTTCAACTGCGAACGTTCCCAGAGTCCCGTCCATCTGCTTTTCGACGTTAGCCGGGGATAAAAAGGCATGGCTGGAACTACTTTCCCTAGTTGTGCAGGTTTAGAGTAATGAACCTCACCTAGTATCGCAACTAGGTTTCCTGTCTAGTTGGTTGCTCATCGAATTATCTGAAAGCGGACAAGCAGTCCAAGGTGTCCAAGTAAAAAGGCTGTGATAAGGTATGGAAATGTTAACGGTTAGGGTCATCGTAATGCATGCTGCTTCGACCGCATTTCTGCCATAACCAACTTGCTGACGACGATGATTGCCAAACTTCTAGAATTAGAAGAAACTATCAGTGCTACCCAAAATAAGACTGTATGGTTACTTCAAAAGGCTGTTAAACTCCCTGGTGGGTGACCGCCTGTGGGATCGCCCTCACCGACTTCGAAACAGTTTGTATTTGGGAGTGGGATGGGAGGATGGGCAGTTGCAGGGCATGTAGGGTGTGGAAATACACACCTGAATCCTCACCTGCCGGTCGAAGCAGTCAACGGGTGAGCACGAATTCGCGGGGTTACGTACGAGAGTCGAGTGCCAAGACAGACCACTGGCATTATCTTGCAAGTAACTCCTGTAACAATGATCATGCCTGATCTAACAGGACTAAGTTGGCTATCTAGCTAATAGAAGCGAAGAGGCGAGTTCCACGAAGAAGTCGCGAAGAAGGAAACTATCACTGGAACAAGAGTTTTATTGACCTGACGTTTTGAATTCTTATCCGAATCCATTATCCATCCTTGAACTCACCTCTGTGCTTCAATTAGCAAATTATTTGGGTACGACGCGTTCCAATCGAACCGACGATGGGAAACCTTCGCTCTTCGAGAAGCCTCTACTTATGCCCAGATACGGCTTCTGCCCAGGTGCTCCGACCACAATGGGCTACCGAAATGTCTTTCATTCAAGCCCCCGGTAAACACTGCGTTGGCGAGACGAGGAGTATTTCAACAAGGCAGAAGAACGATCCGAGTGCTTCTCCAAGATTGCCACGCCAGGCTTCGCAAGTATCGTTAGATGATTGAGCAAGAGCGAAATGCGGTGAATTCCCGGGCGAGAACGGTACCTTCCTGCTCCTGCAGAGGGTTACTGAACGAGTCCAGAGAACGATACGCGACACAACACTAGAGAACAAATTCAGAAAGCTACCTAATCCAAGGTCACCCAAAAAGGTCAAGCTAGCGCGCAAACTGTTGTCGAAGGAGCTGACGGAGGAGCAAATACAGGCATTAAGGCATGAAGCCTCGTTCAACCCCGCCGATGCCAAACCTGCCAACATGGTTTCAGCAGTGGAATCAATCCTCAGTCCGACGGAGGCGACGGATGAGACAAAGGGCCTTATACGACACCAAGTGTCGTCACTTCTCACGGCTCATGGGCCGCGCACATTGCTATCCAAGGTCAAACGTATTGCAGTAACTGAACTCAAGGCTGACAACGACCTCGTTATCGTGCCTGTGGACAAGGGGCTTTCCACGGTCGTTTAGGGCAGGACAGCCTACCTTTTAAAAGCCGAAGGCTCACTGGAAGACCACCAGTTCTATGTCTCCTGTGCAACCAATCACGTAAAACGCTGACACGCGAAATCCATGCGACGTTATTGGCATTGGAAAATTCGGGGACAATATTGCTGGTTGACCGACGCGTGGAAAGAGTCCAGCACACGGCATAGGCTCGATTCTATGGTGGTTCTAAAGTGCACAGACAGGGCTTTCCCCTCTGGTCCATCGTAGCACTCAAAGGTACTTGAACTTACGGAGAGGCAAAGTGGCTCTTTCGGCATCTGAGGTCTCTGAGCGCTAATTCAGACACTACCTTCAGTTCGTCTACACAATCCTTGGAGAAACTTAAAGGGGTAAGACGTTATGGCATCCTTTGCTCTCACGTTCATTTTTACTTCTATTCCACAGGACCTGATAATCAAGACCATCGAATTACCCCTACGAGACAAATATGATGAAATGGAGAATCGCCTCGGACAGGCCCAAATCCTCAAACTCCTGGAGTTCTGTCTTAAGACGTGTTTCACGTTTGATGTAACAATCTACGAGCAGGTGAAAGACACGCCAATGGGTCGCCGATTTCGGGACTCCTAGCTGAGGCGGTCCTCCAATGTTTGGAGTCGCTGGTTTTCCAACATCACAGACCAAAATTCTAGGCCTGGTATGTGAATGACACCTTCGTCGTCATTGAACGGGATCAGGTACTGGAGTTCAAGGAACATCTCAGCACCGTCTTCCCGGACATAGAGCTTGCGATGGAGGAAGAGGAAAACAACCAGCTGGCCTTTCTGGATGTCCTCGTCTGCCAAAAAGATTTTGGTGGCCTACGCAAACGATATGAGTTACCAAACCCGGCCGGCCCCTAATTTTGGCAAGCTCTTCCGTACGTGAATAATGTCTTGGAAGCCACCAGCCGCCTTCTCACAACCCTTGGTGTTGGAGTTGCACACTGACCGGAGGCAACCATAAGGCGCCAGATCGTGAGACCAAAAGACCCACTGCCGCGGCCAGACACATTTGGGGTCGTTTACCGGGTCTGATACAGTTGTGAACAAAGCAACTATGTCGGAGAAACTGGAAGACTACGGCGAACGCGACTGGCCGAGCACGCAGCAGCAATGAAGGGGAACGACACCAACTCCCAAGTCGCGGCTCATTCTATGGGACCCGGCCACACATTCAAGTTGGATGAAGCCGGAATTCTCGATACAGGCGACATCCATGTGATCCGCGAACTACTCGAGTCATGGTTTTCTGGCCCTCAGTCACTCAACATGCGCAATGACCTGCCCGCTCTATATTCGGCACTGAGACTTTGGGCAAAATAGTTAGTCACGCGGAGAACATAGGGATGACCACTGATCCTGGTGCCAATTTCGTCGAGACAACTGGCCCAAGAGCTCACACGGGTGACGAAATCTGACCGTCAGCCGTCGGACTGCGGGCCGTCATCACACCACGCGCAACCACGTGCGATGAGTGTGGGAACCGATAATCTTGACAAGCACGCTGGAGCATGGCAACGGCATGGCAACTGCATCTTGCAACAGCTGCCCTCGGGAGCTGCCAAGTTTGATAGGCATGTAGTGGCCTAGCAACTACATCCCATAAATGCTGCAAAACCTGGGCGATCCAATATGCTTATCTGACTCTGTCTTTGGTGATGGATTCAAGTGAGAATCCAAACCGTTAGGCCGATAAAGCCTTGGTTCCAGTGATAGTGCCTCAATCTTCGCGAAAGCTATACAGCTTGTTTATGGCTGATAGATGCGATCTGGTCCCACTGCTGTCCAATACTCCATCCTGTGCAGGACTAAGTTACTCCGCCTGTTAACGCAGTATAATGGGATGCTCAGTCTCTCTCTCTCTCTCTCTCGCTTCAGTCTCCTCTGCCCCAGTCGACTTGCCCAGCCTGTCAACCAGTTGGTTATGCCATTAGACGCATTGACCAACATACTGCAAAAGCCTCGGTCCACGCTTGTCACAGGAGCAGCCTACTAAAAGCCTGGCTTTGACCACCACTACTCCCGTTTAGGTCCAAAGCAAATTTGGCGCGACCCCTTCGTGAGGGCTGTAAACACATACGCACGCATGAGATTTTAGCCGAAGCGAGCAGCGCAGTCCACCAGAGCAAGTGAACATTTGCCGGTCTTATAGGGGAAGTCAAGGACCACTGCAAATGATAAGCCGTCACTTAGATACCCTCTTCCGGCAGGACCCAACGAATACGGGCTTTGGGCAAAATTCCAGGGAAATTAAGAGGATTTAAATTAGGGTTACATGTAGAATCTGTGTAAAGTGTATGGGCAGGGGGTAGGTTTACGGTTAAGGTTTGGGGTTGGTTAGTGCCAGCGTTTGAACACGAGGAGTGTTTGCAGTTTCTGGGATTTAGCGCGAGGGGGAAATGCCTATTCCCACGTCCTGTTTGACCTGAAAATACCCTGTGACTTGTTTTCAAGCAAACGACGATCACCCAGATAGAGCCATTTGAAAACTCCAATCTCACTCATTGTCAGCCGACATCAAGAGTGATGAAACGCAAGAACGGAAATCCAAGCGTTTTTTACAGTACCTCAAAACACGTTAATTTTATTTAGTAGTCTGCCATGCCACAAAACGTAGTCTTATCTTTGTCGGCAGTGTTCAACTTTTTATCACGCTACTTGTAACTGACTTGATACAATATAGAACGCTGCTAAGTTGAACGCATATATCCTGTTTTAATGACTATTGCAGACCTCACATTCGTGCTCACGCAAGTGTTTTCTATTATCAGACATTAATTCAGGCGACAGGCAAGCAGACCACAGAAGGGTAAAAATATTTTTTTTCCATAAATCAGGTTAGAGAGAATGGAAAAAAATATTCTTTCATCAAAGGTGGCGAGGCGCTCTTAATTTTGAAAATGCTTCTCAGCATGTGTGTGAGTTCGTGCCATGAAACAAAGTTGTTAACTTTTTCAGGCCATTTTGTTTTACCACGTTGCAGGCTTGAGTCAAAAGAATCATTTAGAAAACACATCAAAAATGCTATATCGTACTGCCGACATGGGTACTAGCTAAAAGCCCCGACACGTTTTTCGCCTACGTTTCCGCTGCTGCATGACGCAGCAACGAGGCGTTCGGCCTCTCAGTGGGTCCCCCAGCGTTTTCTATGCGGTTTCTGGTATATGCACTCCAGAGAATAATCGGGGAAATAATTTCTGAAATTATTAAATGCAGGACATGTAGTTAGGTGATTCGGACATGACTTTTTTAGGGTCAGATCAAAAATTTCAATGAACAATTGGGACGAAGACAATCAACCACTGTGGAATAACCACGTAAAGCCCATTCCACAAACAAGTAGTACTACAAGTAGTATGAATCTTATATGGCAAAGACATTATACCGTACTTCCGACATAGGTACTAGCTAAAAGCCCAGATACGTGTTTTGCCGATGTTTCTGCTGCTGCGTGACACAGCAACGAGGGGTTCGGCTCCTCAGTGGGTCCCCCAGCGTTCTCTATGCGGTTTCTGGTATATGCACTCCAGAGAATAATCGGGGAAATAATTTCTGAAATTATTAAGTGCAGGACATGGAGTCAGGTGATTCGGACATGTTTTTTATGGTCAGACTCGAAATTTCAATAAACATTTTGGTCGAAGACAATCAACCACTGTGGCATAACCACGTAATGCCCATTCTACAAACAAGTAGTACTACAAGCACTAGCTAAAAGCCCAGACACGTATTTCGGGTCTGACCCTAAAAAGTCATGTCCGGATCACCCGACTCCATGTCCTGCACTTAATAATTTCAGAAATTATTTCCCCAACCTCAAAACACATGCAATAATATCTTTTTGTGCAGTTTGTTTCCATTTAAAGAGTAATTCGGGAGCTGAGCGGATACCGTGTTAGCAGCGCGAACTTTATTTTAGAAGTGATAAGCTCGCCTTCATGCGCATCTCTCAAAGGAAGAATTAGACACAGAGGATGTTTTCTTTTTATAACAAACCTTATAATTGCCATTCAGAAGACTAAATACAGGATATACTTACTTATTTGTAAAATACCATAGAACAAGAATACTTTGTTAATGTTGCCCAGGGGAAAATAGGTATAGTTAGGCCTGTCAATCATGCTTCTCCCTACCGCTGACAATGAATCCTCCAGGGAAAAGGCTTGCGTGATACCCCCAATGAGGTCAGCAGCCTGATCGGATCGTCTGGGCTGAATGCCCTGCTTTCCCACCGGCCAGCTTCTTTGTTCGCCTCGGCCTCTTTCCACTCCCTCTCCTTCCACTTCCACTCTTACTGTCTTTGCCGAAAATTTAATGATGTGCACCGACCAACGAACCACCCCACAGTCTGCAGACAAGGCTGGATGTCGTTCGTTGGATGCTGCTCTTCTTGTCTACTCTGACCTCATTGGTTGGCACAGGGGTGGTCGGACTCATACCTGTGTCCATCTGGATTACCGTTATACTTTTAACCCCCCACCCCCTGCGGCCTACGTTCTCCGTAGACAGCGTCCGAGTGTCCCTTTTCCAACTGCTTCGTGTATGGACGCACGAATCCTCCCTTCGCCTGGATCCTATTTGTCCAATTCGGCCACCGCATGTCTCTTTCTCTGATCGCCTCATTTCATCCCGTTTCTTCTCAACGACCTTAGGTGGGCCAATGACTGCTTGTGTGGTAGTCATGCTACTGCCGCGGTCGGTGCTTACCCTACCAAAATAATATTGAGCCCCAACTTTCCAGCAAGGGCCTCGGTCATGCTTCGGTAAGAATGAAGCACCAACAGCAGGAACAGTAGACGGAAATATGAACGCTTCGCTCACTACCCCCCAATCTTATTCCTAACTATAACCTTAATCCTAAACCTTATTTCTCCAGAAGTTGGCGCAAAGCCATGCGCATCGCATGCTTGGAATGCCACCCCTCACTGAACAGTCAGAAAGCAGTTCAGTGTGCGTTTACACTGGGACTGTCTCCCAATCCTGGGAACTACGGCAGTTCTCCCAGGGGATTTCCAATTCATTCATGTCAGCCTGTGTTCTAGTCTCATTTTGAATCACTTCCTAGCAGGATTTGTAAGGACTTGTTACTTGACCAGTTTTAGAAGTTCGCATCTCTTATTTCAAGAGCTCTGCTCCCCGTAAATCACTTCCTTTTTCTGCCTCCATCAGTGGTTAATTTGACAGCATTTACAACGCGCATTTCCATCTTTGATCAAACTATCGATTTTATTACTTAAACTCTTCATTCTGATAGTTGGTGCTCTTCACGTCTGTACGCATTCCGTCCTGCGTGCACTTGTAGAGCAAATTAGGAATGAACGTGCGCAATTTGTTTCTCTGTGATGTCTTTTCTGTCGTTCATTCGGAATTGCTTTCCTCAGACTAAGCGAACTTTGCTTTTTTACCTGAGTCGACTTCCATACGCAATGCTTTTTAATTTCAGATAATTTTGGCCATAAAATGTAAGCTGTCATAAGTGGAACAAGCGGTATAGTATTGATAGGGACGTCTTTACTTAAGGGACTGTGATTGCCATAAAAGCAGATGGTTCAAGGCCATCTTGGCTTTCAAGGCCACACGCGGTAACCTAGACAATAGCAATTTTCACACGAAAAAAATATCTTGCTCGTAAATGAAGATTTTGTAATCGTGCTTTTGATAGCTGACTATAACTCAGTCAATGGCCACCCTTTCCACATGCGGCCATCCAACAACTTTTTCCCATGATCGGCTGCCAGGACAAATGTCTTGAAACCGACTTGGATCACAATATACGCAATGTAAGAAAAAAACATTTATTTAACGAAAAACTGACCAAATATGTAGTCTTTTTTTCTCAATTTTCCTTCAAGGATTTGCAGGCATATGCTATTTGCTTTCAGCCAGGCAGATTATTTATTTGAAGTGCTTTAGTTTCACATTTTCCGCTTCCCTATTGTATACAATTTTAGTATATCCCAAGATAGTTAATAAGAAGAAGCGAAATTCTTTAGGAACATGCAAAACTTTACTGCGTAAATGTTTGAAACTGGTCCCCCAGCTTGTCGTCAGCCTGTGGCCTTTGTACAGGAACAGTTAACTAATTAACCGTGTCCCACAGAAGATTCTACATTTGGGCGATATTTGCGCCAATATGCGTTAAGTGTATTTTGTCGGCCCGTCGCGATTGGCTGTGCGCGTTTGAATTTGACCTTGATAATTCTGTATATGGTATCCAACTTGATATACCGAGTGAAGCATGCCTCCTCTGAGCGCATTGCTTCCAGGAATTTTCGGCCTTTTCTAATTGGTTGGCTTCCTACAGTTCGGGTGTTCTCCTGTGCGAATTTATGCCCGCTGTCAGTGTGTATTCTAAATTAATTAAGGGATAAAAACAGGAAAAGGGGACTGTCTCAAAAAGCTGTTGGTTTCCCTATTCAGAACTTGTGCTGAGTGCACGCCTTTACACAAACTGGTATAGCTGGTTTTTGTGCCAGGCGTCCTCTGCCAGAGATTATGGCTGTTGTTGGTAGGCAGGAAACCCTCTGCTAGTGGCGGTAGTCTACGCTGCATATGTTTCTAACTTTCCGCACTGATTTTTAAAAAATGACTTTTTGCTGAAGTCTGATGTTTGTACGTAAAATATATTATGGCGCAAAAAAATTATCAATTCGTGTATACTTAAGGGACAATTTGCGATTAATCTCTACCTCGGGAACGCCAAATTATACAGCATGAGTTAGACTCAGAAAAGCAAATATATTAACTGCAGAATATCTTACTGGAGCATGTAGACTTTTATGCAGTAGTAACAAACTTCTGAATGCAAGATGACACGAATACCCCTCAAATGTTTCGAAAATAGAAAGTTAATATACGGTAGGTTCCCTAACTCATGAAATATGAACCGAATTTCTGAAATGTGTTTTCGATTCAAATAAATCACTTAAGGCCAGCCAGCTTTTGAACGAACTTCCTTCTGACCGCCCGAAAAAAATACTTTATGAAAAATGGCTACTTATGTAGTGTATAATTTTGTCATTGATTTTCAAAACTAATAATAAATTTAATAGATTTTACAGGAAACACAAAAAAATACCACTTATTGTACTCATTGTCTAGAAAATTACGTCCTCTTCAAAAGTTTTACTTGAAGAAAGGCTATCTTTCAGTTGTATAAACGCTTATAATTATGAGAATTTTAAAGACCTTGAAATGTTCATCCATAATAAATAATATCGTCAATTTCGTAATGTTGACGGCAGTGTATACAACATGATCCAAATCCATTAAAATGTCTATGAGAACTGTAGGACCTCTTCTTCATACCGTAGAGAAATTTGTTATTGTTCCTTCCACAGAATGTATACAGCATGTAGTTTGGAAACCTTTACTTCGAGTGTAATCGCCGGTATGGTTCAAAATTATTCAGTAATTTAGATACTTTTTAAAAACCGGAAGGTACCCTTTCTTTAAATAAAAATATTGTCGAAGACATACTTTTCTTTCAAACGAGTACAAGGAATAATATTTTTGTGTGTGTTTTCTTTAAATTTATACGAGCATCAAATAAAGGAGGAAATTGTATATTACTTAAGTAGCCATTTTTGTAGAGTATACTTTTGCAGGTGGTCAGAAAGAAGCTCATTCAACAGCCGACATCCCACTGTGACTGAACAAGTTTGGCTGCATGCTAATCAATATCACAACCCTACTTAAGGGATTTGTTTGAATCGAAAACCAATTTGAGAATTTCGGTACGCATTTAATGAGATAGGGCATCCACTCTAATTCCAGGAAGGGTAAATACTTCCGTTTCATAATCCCAACTAGCGCTAACGTAAACCTTAACTGTATCCCTTATCTTTGTCCTAACCTTACCCAAAGTTCAACCTTACGATTAAGAGTAACCATAACCTCAACCCTAACTTATCTGTACGTCAACCACAAATCTAAATTTAACTCTAACTGCAATCACAAACCGAAGTTTATTTTCATTGGAGTTTGAAGCGAACATCCCTGTATTGTGGGTTGTTCCTGTCCTAATGTCCTATTTAGTAGGCCATATAAGTCACCCATACTCTTTTTTTCGTAGTTAACAAGGCGCTCTCGCGTTCCACTATATTCTCACATACAACGCGGCACGATTTCATTGAATCCATGTTTTGCAAGAATATCAATAGGAGTGATGGTACCGAGGAAAGCACAAGCCATCCCCTTCCCCGTCTACTCCGCCTTTATCACCACTACCGACTCCGACCAATGTGCTGTGGCCCACTGGGTAATGCCGAGAAGGAGACGTGGGCATATAATCGTCTCCAAAATACAGCATCGTGGCCGCGCAGACGACCAGAACACGGGACCGCCAGCCTCATCCTTATCTCGTTCCGTAATCTTGTAGGCCAGAGGAAAAACGAGCCCATCATCCGCTACATTATGCAGGGCTAAACTACAGATACGCACGCACGAGGACCGTTTTCGGGAGCAGTGTGTTGGGGGCAGGGCGGGGGAGCGGGCACCTTAGCTCCGCCATTGAGACAGAGTGCGGATGGAACGACACCGGCGGATTCCGGGCTGCCTCGACAGCCCGGCTGCGGTGGCCACGGTGGCGTGCGCACCCGCCACCGTGGGGCTCGGTCCAGGCTGGCTGGGGAATTTTCTGCCCCATATAGACACTCAGGGGGGGGGGGGGAGGAGGGTGGGTTAGGCAGAGGCATGAACGCATGCCCTTGGCCGCCCTCCGGATGTCACATCGTGCAGGGGCACTGGTCGGAAAACGGACCTCACTCGGGGATTGCGGGTTGCACGTGCTGTTCAGATAAAGTCTGGTTCTTTGGGTTGTCTGGTTCAGTGCATGCATGTGTTGCCAGTCGATTGCGTGTGTGTGGACAATCACATTTTCCGACGAAAAGTACGGAGTGTGGGAAGAACGAGTGGGATTTATGCTGCGCCAAGTGTGCATTTCAGGGATTCATATACCATCTTTTTAATTGTCAAGGTGCCCTGCTAGCCATGATGTGGATGTTTACCAATTTGCGAAAGGATCCAATCCTTGAGACGGAGTGCGTGCTCGTGGTGGCTGTTATAGCAATTCCCGAATATTCGGAAGTCTGGTGCCGTGGACGTGAGGGACGATTGCATATACCGGAACTGTTGACGAGGACGGAGTTTCCGGTCATTCTTTACAGCCTGTCTAATTTTTAGTTATCTTTACCTATTCTTTTTACATAACCTCTCGCAAGAAACGTCAAAAGCAGGGAAGTCGTGATCCTTTTCAAACGAGGACGAATGTCGAATGAGAAATTTTTAATGAAAGGGGTCAGAATTTCAGATTCATACCCGAGTTATAAGTTGAGAAAAGAAGAAGAAGAAGAAGAAGAAGAAGAAGAAGAAGAAGAAGAAGAAGAAGAAGAAGAAGAAGAAGAAGAAGAAGAAGAAGAAGAAGAAGAAATAGAAGTAGAAGGAGAAGAAGAAGAAGAAGAAGAAGAAGAAGAAGAAGAAGAAGAAGAAGAAGAAGAAGAAGAAGAGGAAGATGGAGGAGGAGAAGGTTGTTCGCTCGCCGGAATCATGGCTTTATTCGTCAAGGTTTTTTAACTCTTATAGAAGTCCCTCGTCAGAGATAAAAGTGGCAACAAAAACAAGCAACAACTATAAGAGGCAGGCGCTAATCAGACACTAGATAACAGTTCGGAGTTGACTGCGTAGGGCTATGTATACCGGCGCCAGATCGATATACCGATTGACTGAGTTCTCCTCGAATGCCCAGGTTTTAGCGATGAGCACCGCTGTGGCGTGACTATGACCGGATAGGAGTACCGAAGATGTATCCTGATTAAGCTTACCTTGAGAGAGAGAGAGAGAGAGAGAGAGAGAGAGAGAGAGAGAGAGAGAGAGAGAGAGAGAGAGAGAGAGAGAGAGAGAGAGAGAGAGAGAGAGAGAGAGAGAGAGAGAGAGAGAGAGAGAGAGAGAGAGAGAGAGAGAGAGAGAGAGAGAGAGAGAGAGAGAGAGAGAGAGAGAGAGAGAGAGAGAGAGAGAGAGAGAGAGAGAGAGAGAGAGAGAGAGAGAGAGAGGACGAAATCGCCCAACATACCCCTCACTTTAATTTCAGCTGTTAAGAATAAAACGCCCGAGTACTGAGTCACGGCGTCTTACTCCATCACCTGTGATGGACAGTACGCATGAGAGGCTGCAGCTTGCGAGTGATGAAATCCTCCTTATACAATAGGGTAGTCCCACTCGGTTCTCCTAATTACTTGGCACTTGGGATGAAGACTTCACGCTGGACTGTCCAAATTAAAATTTCTATTCCTTTGACCCACTTGTGAAAAACTTGCCGGCCTCGGTGGGATTCTAACGCACGCTAGCAAGGGGAAGGCTTTAGTGCAACCAACACTCTAGCCAACTGAGCTACGAGGCCCCACCGGGAGCCATGAGTTAAATCATATTGGGTCAGTTTATCCGCCCAGCCTACTGCAACGTATGGAATCCACCAATTCTGAGACAGCAAGCTGACAGCCCAAGCAGCATTTCCTAAGCAATCAATCTAGAATCCACCAGATGACTACCAGACAAAATTAATTAGTAGAGTATTTTGCAGATTTGAATAACACCTTTCACCCACTTGTGAAAAACTTGGTGTCCTCGGTGGGATTCGATCCCACGCCAGCAACGGGCAGGCTTTAGTACAGCCAACGCTCTAGCCAACTGAGCTACGAGGTCCCACCGGGAGCCATGAGTTCAATCACACTTGGGTCAAGTTTCCCGTCCAGCCAAATGCAACGTATGGAATCCACCAATTCTGAAACAGCAAGCTGACAGCCAGACAGCATTTCCTAAGCAATAAATCTAAAAATCCATGAGATGACTACCAGTCATAATTAATTAGAAGAAGATTTTGGCAGATTTGAATAATTCCTTTGACTCACTAGTGAAAAACCTGGCGTACTCGGTGGGATTCGAACCCACACCAGCAAGAGGAAGGCGTTAGTACAGTCAACGTTCTAGCCAACTGAGCTACGAAGCCCCACCGGGAGCCTTGAGTTAAATCACACTTGGGTCAAGTTTCCCGCCCAGCCTGCTGCAACGTATGGAATCCACCAATTCTGATACAGTAAGCTGACTGCCCAAGCAGGATTTCCTAAGCAATCAATCTAGAATCCACCAGTTGACTACCAGGCACAATTAATTAGTATAGGATTTTGGCAGATTTGAAGAATTCCGTTGACCCATTTGTGAAAAACTCGGCAGCCTCGGTGGGATTTTCATAAGTGTTGTAGCAGATAGGGACAAATAATTTGACCCAAGTGTGAAAATTCGGTGTTCATGGTGGGATCCGAAAGCACGACAGAACGCGCACGGTTTGAGTACGATTGGGTAAATGAATAACTTAAATTTTCTAAAAACACCTATTAAGTAATTCTGCCCAGTGGTCATCTTGTGGATTCTTGATCGCTTGCTTAGGAAATCCTGCTTACTCTATCGGAATTGGTAGATTCCATACGTTGCAGTAGGCTGCGCGGGTAACTTGAAAAAAAATGTGATTTAACTCACGGTGCAACGTGAGTGTCTCGTAGCTCTGGCGGTTAGAACGTTAGTTTCCCTCTAACCTGGTGACGTGGGTTCAAATATCACCGAGTCGACCGGGTTATTCAAAGTTGGGTCGAATGAAATAACTTTATTTCAGAGTTTTTGACTGCTTTGATAAGCTCTACATCTGATTGTTGTCATTTTCATTGATTTGTCAGACGATTGAGAATACTTAATTTGAGTAATCTGCCTCAGTTTGGTTTTAAACTTATTTCAAGAAAAGTCAGTCTCTTCCATTGGTTTCCAATTCATCTATCCCTTGGACTTATTTCCAACTACAAGTTTCTGGATGTTTCGAGACGCTATACGGCATAGTCTCTTTGTCAAATATCAAGTATTCTGCTGGATCAGAAACTTGCACTCAAGAGCCAGAAAATACTCTCGATTTAAGTTCAACGAACTCACAATTACGAGGAGTTAGCAATTTCGCTAGATGCAGAGGCACTGAGGCTACTCATCAAAACTATCCTGAACTCATAGCCTTACCATTTCATTTGTAGTCAACATTTATGTTCCTCTCGACATCTTTGAGTAAGTCTTTCATCCTGGTTCCAAATCTTTAAAAAATTTGATTTTGGAAAAAATTCTGCCTGATTAGAAGTAACTTGTTTGGCATTTTCCACTTAGCAGGATGTCCTAACGTATTAATTTCAAAGTTTTTCTGCTATGTGATCGAAACGCGGTCCGTCTGCTTGACGTGCCAGTACTGGAATATTCAAAGTTCTTTTCAGTCAAAGTTGTTCAAGTGCATTTAAAAACTTACCATAATTCATCGTGAAATCTGACTGGTCCTTCGGTGAAAAACCTGAAATTCCTCATCCGAACAAAATTTTCTGTTCTTGTTTATGTCCGCGGGGTGCCGTGGGCGCTGACTGACGTATTAGTCGTAAGGTGACCGCAGACTAGTGGGTAATTGCGCATGAACATTAGGTAACCTTAAGCTAGCGAGTAAACCTGCCACATATACACTCTTCAGCATTTCCATGCGCGAAACTGTATTACGGGCGACACCAACTACATGCACAACTTTGGTGGTAACGAGGCTCTATCAGCGATACCTTGACAGGCTTCGCTGAAGCCTTCGATAAACCACGTGGCTACTTCTTCGTCGCTGTGTCCCGGTACCAAAATTTTATTTATTACTCCACGAAGCCGTCATCAGCACAACCGTCGCATCTTGGTAACTTTCCCTGGTCTTCTGGCTAAAGAAGTTGAGGTTGTCCGGCGCAAGTGTGGCCTCACACCCTGTAGTCCCTGAACTGATACCAAACTCACCCCTCTCCACCCCTAAACTTAAAGAGGTGGCCCAGACCAACTAGGGTAGTCTTTCAACTACGTAAAACTCATGACACAGTGGAACTCGACAGTCACCTGGAATGAATAAGGAGTCTAATCTGGGGTAGCGTTGCTCTACTCAAAATGCAGCGGGTATAACTGGCCAAGCTAAGAGCCAAACCGATATCTGGAAGTGCATCGTGCGCCGCCGGAACGCCCCATAATTAAAACAGTACCGATGGTTACCGCGTGGGCTCTGACCAGAATAATCTTAAAATCATCGTAAATAAAATATCTACCATTCGATGACGAACGCTCAGCGATCGCTAACGAAACTCAATCGTTCCCTTTTGCCTTGGGGCTGACTCTCGAACCACGCCGGCAGTCGCACCTCTACTAGTATCGTAAACAGACTATAGTTGCCGGCAAATGCAAGGAGACTGAAATGGTTATTTCTGGCTCATTAGCCATCATCAGCCAGTCATACCAAGCGTGGCACCACCGGAGGATCAAACCCACTAGCTGTTGATCAGAAGTCTGGCACTTTAGCCATTGAGTTACGGGCTCGTTTTCATACCAGTTTAGATAATGAATATTGACATACATTGACGAACGCTCAACGATCACTAACAGAAGTCCCTCGTTCTGCTTTTGCCAGTTGGAGCTGCCCGGCGTGGCTCGGGCGTGAGCCCCAAGTGAGTTCCTTTAGCGATCGGTGAGCGTTTTGGGTTACTTTAGTCTGTGCCACACTTTCGTTTATATATCCCCCCGAATTCTGCTGTTACAGCAGTGTTTGTTTAATTAGAAACCAGCCCGATATGCGAAATATACAGCAGAGGCAGGTATCAGAGCCTTAGCGATCACGAAACTACCAACTACCTTAAATAGTACCGGGCCACTACATCTCGGTGTGTTCTAGTGCTCAACCAAGTCGGGTTTGTACGACTCGAGACAGTGAATTAAACCGTTTAGCTACTATTTAACCCCCCACCGTATAGTTGCTCTACTCGCCGTCTGCCCGCTCAGTAGCTCTTTTACGAGAGAGATAGAGAGAGATTAAATAACAACGTTGTAAATTCCCTGCCAGGCAGCTGTCAACTTAATCATAGATAAACGGCAGTGGTGACGGAAATTCCTAGATCGTGTGTATGTTTATCACAGGGTGGTGTGCACGCAAACCTTTTTGTAGACAGACAACGCTCTCTATACTAATTACCTCCAACCCCCTCCCCACCTTAACTAACGCACCTGGATTTTCTGTTTTTGAAGTACATGAGTCACTTAGTAGCGATACTCAAGTCAGGAAATTTCAGAAGCGAAAAATATTCCCCGGTTGGGTTATAAAACAAGCATGGACTGCGAGCAACTGGTGAGCTCCGTTAGATCGAAATCGTCCCTCTGGGCTATTAAAGCAGCATCTCATATATAAAATAAACAATCAGTATTGGCGCGCTTGTTTAAGCTCGAAGGGCATCGTACTGACAAGAAGCGTAGACACTTATTGCACGTACGGTTAATGACTAGATAATCACTAGAATGTTTTGCGGTAGAATTTGCAGGCAGCAAAAGTTTCATTTTTCTAATATTCTATTATTTATCTAGTGGACTAGGTCTAGCTCCTCCTTGTTTGGTTTCCGAGTAATTACATGAGCGAACTTGGAACTTTGGAAAAAACCTATTCCGATTCGTTCTGAAAGTTACGACGATGGATGGATTTCAGCTCAACTATCAATGCCAACTTTCGGGATCGAGCCTGAAATAACTTTTTGTTCCAAAGAATTTACTCCAGAACACACCCTCCCCACTTAAGCGACATTTCTTATGAATGCGCAGCTCCAAAAAGGCCTGCTGTGTCTAGCCCTGTTTTCGTCCTGTGCATCTACCCCGAGTCAAGTGACAATGCAGAGGGAGGGAGGGAGTCGACGGACGTGAGGGAAAAAATTACAGTTGTGTAGGTCACCGGTCAAATAACCTTCAGTGCCACGGATTTGATTGTGAATGCTCAGGGCTGCGTATGCGGTCGATAGATCAATACACCCATTGACCAGTCTAGAGTCCACATGACGAGATCCGTGCTGTCGCTCCCAGACCAGCGACACTGGTATCCCCTACAACCATCCGTTGGGCTATTGTTGCATGAGTTCGAAAGCTCAGAAAAATAAACATGTTTCTACCTTTCGATTAGACTCCTTCTTCAGTGCCCCATTTGTCAATTGTACGTAAAGTAAGGTGTAAGACCTTCGACGCAGTTTCAAGTAAAACATACTCGTATTATCCTTGTGCATCGATTGATCATATTTTTTGTAGTTTCACGCAAGCTCGACTCCTCAGTGCCACCGTCACACATTTCCGACTGCGCGTTTCGGGAAAAGCCCTAATATAAATTCCTGCAGATCAGTTGGTGTATGATTAAGTGACTTTCAACGATCAAGTTCGGGGACTCTGCCTGGCTGATGACGGCTACTAGGTCAGAAATGGACATTTTGGTCTCTTGTCTTTTTCAGTATGCCTTTAAAGACGGTGTTTTTACAAAATGGAAAGGACATAGGAGTGTTGTTCGGAAATCAGCCGCGTGATCGAAAAAACATCGAGAGAACTCTTTGTTAGTTTTTGCATCTTTTAGATTAGTGCCTTATTTTGTGGGGCACATAAAAAATCCAAAAAGTTGCAAAAGCTATAATTTATTTCACCCAAATTAGCTTTGTTGGCTACCTCACGGCGTGATTTCGGAGTTCATCGGGCCAATTAAGGACTATAAAACCACCGGTTTGTTTCTCGTTATCTCACTCCCGTCATTTTGTTGGTTATGGTGAAAACCTAAGACGCGCGAGGAATTCCTTTCGATGGTTACGATCTTCCAGGTACTTGTGCTACCATTCCTTCTCTTGGGGTTTCTTTGGTCAAAAAGCAGATGGCACAAAGCATGAAAATTGTTGAATGGAATCTAGGCTGTCAGGTTTGAGTTGCTCATTTATTTAGGAAAACTTTTTTTCATGTAAAGTAGATCACAGGTTATTTTTCCGATCAGAAAAGTTTGCAATTTTTGGCAGGAATAAACTTTGGATTATATTCATGCACTTTCATGCGCTGACAAATGTCCGAGACCACCTGCCTATACGCCTGCATGTTCCTTCGCTGGAATTCATTAATATAAACGCTTAATATTCACCAAAATTGTGGATGTGAACAACAGCAGTCCCAAAGGCAGTAATACTGACAAAAATGATATCTTTCATTTCAATAACCGGTACTTTGCAGGCGTACACAACTACCCCACAAGTTGCCAAGAGAACAGGCACAGAAAAGGGGCACTTTTAACTTCTGAGCATATGGAAAGATACCCTTGTCCAGTCCAGTTTTTCGCTAAAATATGAGTTAAAAACTGATAGAGGACATCGATATTCGTGCGAGCAATAATTCACTACTTATACAGCTAGGATGCAGTGAATCTGTTAGTGTATAGCGGAGGTAAAATGTAAGCAAAGATAAAGAAAATTATTTTCGAGAAAAATTGCAAAGGCAGATTTTTATCTGTGGTGGAATATCAAAATTTTCGGCAAGAAGGTCATATAAATGGGCAGAAGTTTCAAATTTTTCTGCATTCTGCTTTGTTAAAAGTTTGCGAACGTGAAAATTCGAGGGAAAAATTATCTATCAAATACTTTTAAGAGATAAATGATTAAAGAAGGCCTTTCACATCTTCCTTGTGGGCGGCGGCTATCTTTGGCAACGAGGTGTTATTTTTGATTGGGTCTTCAAATATGAGGCAAAGGCTTTATCGAACTAACTATTTTTCGAAGGATTTAAGACTAATATTTTTAGAGAGTTCGATGAATTGAAACTTCAGAACCTATCTTTTGGGATAGGTGACTATAAAAACTGACGCTCTGCTCGCCAGAAAGAACACGGAAGAAAACTGATCTTGCTTTTTCAGACACAAAATGGTAGACATTTGAATGTATGAACACCCCCGGCCAGACGAACTAAAGCGAACCATCGTTTTAATAAACCAAAGCTCAAAAATTAAAGAATTGGAAAGCTCAAACCAAATTCTGATAACACATAAGCAACTAGCAAGCTGTTCACTAGAGGACATTATTAACTAGGACTTTTGGTCATTGCATATGAACCGGTTTCCAAGCGAGTAAAATTCGGAGAGAGTCAACGAATACGTCCACAATTGGATCCAAATGTTAAAAGAAAACATACTTTACCCAAGCTGACCGGCGCTCTACCGGGAATTTTGGACAACCAGAAGATTATATGTCTCGTACTGTGGTTGAACTTTCTGTTCGAGAATCACGCTGAGGAGAATCATTGCCTGCTTCAACGCTTTACCTAAGGTGCAAACTGCTTGAGGCATTTTTACACATCAACCGTGAGTCCAAAAACACACAGGAGTGACTAAAACTGTATTAAATTTTTCCAAAAATTGAATTGCACACACAGACACACAGAGGACAAGAGGAAGGGAGTGAATGTATGTTCTGACAAAGCCTTTGATTTCATCTCCAAACCGTCAGTTGCGGTCTCATTTATGCCAGAATTGGCTGCATGGAAAGCGGGATGGTAATAAGAAAGGTCTTTGGAAAATTACGGTAAAGCAACCCATGAAAACTGTAATCGCGTTTGTTTGAATAACTTTCCTCAGTCTAAAGAGTATTCACACCGGCTCTGTTTTTCATCCCTTATTAATATTATTCATGTTTCAGACTAGTTACCTTTATACCAGAATGTTTTGGAGGATTATTTGCATGTTCAAAACTCCGCGTAAAGTTTTATAATGAAAATATTAGTGGTGGATCCTGTACTCTATCGGGTGAATTCTAGACGCGAAAGTAAGCATGGGTTACTAACGAAAACCAGTTACACACGTACTTGCTCCTTTGCTTGCTTCTATGAAACAGATCATATTAGTCGCACTAGTCATCGCGAGGCCAGCAGTATACGTGCATATCTTTTAGAATCACCGTGAAATGACGAACTTAGGGTCTCAGGTAGCGCCATCATTGCACATATGCTTGCTTCCGGGAATCGTCCGAACTTAAACTACACCTACCCTGCAGCGGTGTCCGTGGCCGAAATAAAGGTTAAAAGTTTCTTGTTGTAAGTAGTTCTTACAGGCCATCATTCGATTAACCTTCTAATGGAAGGCACTCTCTGTATCATTCGCCCCTTCTCACTCCCGCTTCCTACGCATGACTCTCTTCAACCCTGTTCCTATTTACGTTACAGATAATTATCTAACTAGTTTGACAGTGATTGCTTATACTCTCGCATAGCTCACTCTTCTCAATTGTTACCATGCACGTGTTGTAATTAATCTCGTTACCAAATAAATGCACCGAAAGAATGAGGATTAACCAAGAACAGACGTTTATTCGGTAGAGGTAAATTTCAATGTAACGCTTAAAGTCTCTTCACCTGTTTAGCAATGTCATCCAAAAATCTCAGGAAAAATACACATGTAACCATGAGTGCGAGTGACAAGTAGTCTCGGATACAAGTCTTCTAAAGAAACTCAAGATAAGGATGACTTTTATGGCTGCCCAAACAGAACCCGAAACAGGAACTGCCCACAATACCTGTTACTTGGGATCAAATTCCGGGGATTAAGGTGAGAAGTATGGTTAAGTTTATGGTTAGGATAAGAGTTGGAGTTAGGATTAGGGCCATCATTATGTTAATGGTTAAGGTTTGGCTCCGGGTAGGGCTACGGTTAAGATTAACGGTACAGTTTTATTTTCTGTCAGTGATTGAGACACGGGAATATTTACCCTTCCTTAACTTTACCGCACTGCCATGTAGGTTAAGTGGGCGGGGCATTGCCGTGCCCGTGTCCTGATTGGACGACCTGCTCCAGTCTCTCCAGTCCTGATTGGACGACCTGAAATACTTAGCTGCTCCAGTCTCTCCAGTTAATTTTCCTCCAGTTAATGTCCATCTTAGCAGACCATCTATCACCGAGATGTTTTGCCTGCGTTTGCTTTCTATGAGCTTTGCTGGTGGGAGTGAGCATTTATTGGATGCCAGCTGTGGGTGAAATGAAAGTCGGGATTCAGTATGTTCACCCACTTTCGGCACCTCCGTTGAATAACTAGACATGAATATTTCAGAGGTAACGTGTGCTCTAGTCGTTCTGCCTCCGCTTACTGAATCTCCTCCCCTAGGGACCACCAACGGACGACATAAATATTTTTTGTCTGTCAGCACCGGGGAATAGCAGTGTTTCCTGCTAAAAATGATATTCAAGGGTTGTTCTTTTCTGTTTGCCCGTCCACGCCAGTGGTCACTGCTATCTTTAAAGATTGACAATTAGGATAGGGCTCTTGCTGTTGCTTAAAACAGGCAGAGTGGGAGTTTTCCTACTTGATTCTCCGCAAATTGTTCCAATGTTTTCACCGTTTCACCTGCCCCTGATAAAAACAGCAAATCTGTTTAGTTGTCGTAGTTTAAAGTGTTTTTCTTCCGCGTCCTTTTTTAAACAGGTAAGACACAGGAAGAGCTCATACTCGGCCGGGCTATGGATGATAGATTAATAAAGCTGGTAGAAGTGTTTGCCGCGAACCCAGTGTAAATACGGCCACACCCTTTAAAGCTCTGACATTAGGGTCTTGCCTTCGGTTGCCGCCTACGGGAAGCTACTCAAAGGCTATGAGATACCTGCTAACTTAATCTCGTCAGACCAGTACAAACCGACCAAATACAGGCCTCGAAGAAATATCTGGGAAGCTCTAGGCAGAGACCTCTTGTTGAGCAGAGAGAAAGCCTTGGGTGAACTAAAGCACTGCCAATAACCTTTGCTCTGTACTTCCTTCCATTTCTGTCCTGAAATGTCTGAACTCCAGATAGGTTAATCAACTAAGTTACATTCTCATTTCCTGCATATCGTAGTCAAAAAGGGTAGTACAAAAAAGATATGACACAGTTTGACAGAAGGTTTTAGCCTCGTGGACATGATAATAAACCCATGCCTAAAGCATTATCCCGTTTCCTGGAGTACTTACTGACAGTATGCTAGCACTATGAAGCTAGGGGGTATGCATAAAACCCACAACCATCTGGTTTAACTCAACAGGAAAAGCCGGATACACTGTACGATAAGTAAATCAACAGGGCGATGTGAAATTGTTAGTCTTGCCTACAACTTTGAGATAAAATTTTCAAATTTTTAGGCGAGCATTTGTGTTTTAAGTGGGAAGCCATCTGCTACCGGCATTGCCTCGTGTCCTAAATCCAATTCGACTGTCAAACTGTAACTGTAACGAGATTTATTACAACACGTGCGTGCTAACAATTGAAAATGAGTGAGCTATGCGAGACTATAAGCAATCAATGTCAAACTAGTTAGATAATTATTTGTAGCGTAAATAGGAACAGGGTTGAAGAGAGTCATGCGTAGGAAGCGGGAGTGAGAAGAGGCATCCAATAAATGCTCACTCCCACCAACAAAGCTCATAGAAAGCAAACGCAGGCAAAACATCTCGGTGATAGATGGTCTGCTAAGATGGACATTAACTGGAGGAAAATTAACTGGAGAGACTGGAGCAGCTAAGTATTTCAGGTCGTCCAATCAGGACTGGAGAGACTGGAGCAGGTCGTCCAATCAGGACACGGGCACGGCAATGCCCCGCCCACTTAACCTACATGGCAGTGCGGTAAAGTTAAGGAAGGGTAAATATTCCCGTGTCTCAATCACTGACAGAAAATAAAACTGTACCGTTAATCTTAACCGTAACCCTACCCGGAGCCAAACCTTAACCATTAACATAATGATGGCCCTAATCCTAACTCCAACTCTTATCCTAACCATAAACTTAATCATACTTCTCACCTTAATCCCCGGAATTTGACCCCAAGTAACAGGTATTGCGGACAGTTCCTGCTTTTCGGGTTCTGTTTGGGCAGCCATAAAAGTCATCCTTATCTTGAGTTTCTTTAGAAGACTTGTATCCGAGACTACTTGTCACTCGCACTCATGGTTACATGTGTATTTTTCCTGAGATTTTTGGATGACATTGCTAAACAGGTGAAGAGACTTTAAGCGTTAGATTGAAATTTACTTCTACCGAATAAATGTCTGTTCTTGGTTAATCCTCATTCTTTCGGTGCATTTATTTGGTAACGAGATTAATTACAACACGTGCATGGTAACAATTGAGAAGAGTGAGCTATGCGAGAGTATAAGCAATCACTGTCAAACTAGTAAGATAATTATATGTAGCGTAAATAGGAACAGGGTTGAAGAGAGTCATGCGTAGGAAGTGGAAGTGAGAAGGGGCGAATGATACAGAGAGTGCCTTCCATTAGAAGGTTAATCGAATGATGGCCTGTAAGAACTACTTACAACAAGAAACCTTTAACCTTTATTTCGGCCACTTCTGTAGGTACTAAAGGACACTGCTGCAGGGGTTTCGGATCGTTTGATGAGACCTTGTAAATCTTTAACAAAGTTCGACAGGTACTTTAATTTAGCCTGAACCTTTATTATACGGCTTGATCGTTGGGGTAAAGGACTCCTTGGTTGGCCGGGGGTTTACTTTTGCAGTGCGAGGCTTCATTGTGATCCCGTTCTTCTGTATCCTCCTAAACACTTCCGCACTAGAGCCAGTGAAGAGAATTCGTTGCTACCGCTAAAAGTACTTCGCGCGTGTCTGAGACGCAAACTAGACGTCATAAAATATGCCGAAAATTTGGTAAATACTCCTGAAATAATTTCACGCGAGGTTTTCAGTGATGTGCGGCGACAAGGAAGGAAACGACGAGGTCTCGCTGAATAAGGAAAATAAAGGCCCTCTGGAAAACTTTCTTATCGTAGCCAAGAGTAACATGCATTTTAAAGAAAAGGGAACTTTCGGAAAACTAATTACAATTGATCAGGGCATCTTGAATTACGTGGCCAGGTAACACGCAACAATACAAGACTGCTAATAATCCAAGCACATCGTTATATCCAGCGGTTCATATAATATCCCTCACCGATGCCAATGAGAGTATGGGAAATAAACTTGTGCAAATTTTACCTGATGATGTTTTCATCCGGGGTGCGGTGGGTGGAGCTTGCGTGAGTAATAAACCTCGTGCGGCTGGATGCAGAAGGGCTATTCAGGTTCAAATTATGGAAAAAAATTGTGAACACCTGAATATATACACCTTTATTTAGGAGAAGGTTCTACTAAATTTGTCGGTCAGTTGTGGTAGAGTGATAAGCAGTGGTCCATCCGAAGACATTTTTGAAAATATCTTCAACCACAGCTACTTACAGCTGACTTATGTAGTTCCTAGAAACGCGTTACGACCAAACCGATCAGATGAGGACAATATTCTGTTCGTGAAAATCCAGTTCCTCCGCATTTTCATCAATTTTAATCCGAGAAGGCTTCAAAAACTTCTTTGGGATGCTTTGAACTAAGATTTTAGAAGCCCTTTTAAGAATTTAAGAAGCATTTTGTTGAATTTTGAACCGTTTTCTGCCTCAATGATTAGTTCTTGCTCTACTTTTATCCCAACATCAACTTTCAACTCAAACCAACTTGAGTCGCAGATTGTATTCAGCGACGGAGTAGTAAAAGTACGTTCTTTTAGCATAATGCTCTGATTATTAATATCTGATTTTTTTTGCATTTCCTCGAACAACATATTCCAATTTATTTTTTGACAGAGTCAAACGCACTTCAATACAAAATCTACTTCCAATTTTCCTAGAGGTTGTGTCGCTTTAATGAGCTCATTTAGAGATAGTTTGAGCCAAAACAAAATGTATACGAACAGGCAGATTTGTTAGCAAAGTAAATCGACCGAGTATTAATTTAGAAAAGGTCTATAATGATGAATTAAATCAGCCTTTAATGCATATTATGCGGGGGCAGATTCTTCTCGGGGAAATCTGGTAATGTGCAGTAGTGTTCGCTTCAGAAATTTCCTCACCCTCTGCGTTTAGGCCCCTCAATCAGAATTCTTTATGTTTCTATGCCCAGCCTGTCTTGCCGTTGCAAAAAGTTAAGTTGAGATTTGCATATGGGTGAGATTCAAGCCGTTATTAATTCGGTCAATTTCTCCATCCAGGCAGACCTTCTGAAATCTCCAAATGTTTGTTTAACTTTGTCTGCGTCAGAATTAAAAATGTATTTTTTTCAGTTTTAGTCTTTCCCGAGTTTGTAGAAAAGGAGTCGAAAGAATTAATTTTTCCGCTGTTAAATATAAAATTATAATTTCAAATATTGACTAAACTGCGTACTGTTCTTCGGTTTAAAAAGATTTGTGTAATTCGGACTATTAGGGCATGTACTTAGGTGACTGAGCTAAAAAATGCAATAGGCGATTTGAATTTCTTGCGTAAATTAAAATAAAGATTGCCTGGTAAGAAACGCAGGTATTAGAAAACTATTTCAAAACCAGAATACCTTTTGTCCGGTATTTATTTGAAAGAAATACTTTTCTCTTAATCTAAAGTAAAAATCGATTTTTGCAAAACGAAGGATTTGATTTGAATAGGCAACAAATGTCGACCGAATAGTACGCACAAATCTAATGAAAAAAATTTCCCCATTCTTATTTATGTGACTGACCTTATATATACAAAATCCAAAGCCAGCAGGTTACCCTGTCTACAAAGACTTGCTATCAGCCTTTAGGCTAGTTAATTTTGCGAATTCGTCCAGTTAACCTTTTGCAGTTAAAAGATTATCGAAACGCTTCTTTAATGATTCGTCCGTTTGGACAGACTATGACATATTTCTGACTCATTTATCCACAAATGTGCACTGCGTGGCTGTCTACTGCCCCTTCATAGCTCCAATTCGTCTTGGTGTTCTACAATTGAGTTGTCATAGCGGTGGAGGATGACAGTTCGACCGTCGATTTCGACGAGGTCCACCGTATGCTCCACACCAGGTGGTACAGGGACGGTGACTTGCGCGTGAATTAGTTTTAAGTGATAGTAGCCTTGCGCTGCAGCTACCGCACTCTCTCCTCCTCCCCCACCTGAGCACGGTGTAAAGACAGAGTCAAGAAGATACTGAGGATGGCACACATGGGGTTGGATAAATTACATTGGATCGTTTCCTGGCTGCCGAACCACCGAAAAAACCGTCAACCACTATAGAAACCCAAAGCTATCTGGAAGTAATAAGGGAAAGTATTTAGAGGGTAAAAAGTATATTATACGGTATATAAAAAGATGCGGTCGTAAAGGGAAAGACAGCACTAAAAGAGTGACTGCTGATGGGGAATGCAGCGCTGAGAGAACCTGCAGGAGAGGGTCTTGGAGGGGTCCTGACGTGGAAAGCGAGAGTAAGGTGCTGCGGAGGGCATCAGGAGGAGCAACTGTCAACGAAAATCATTAGCGGCACGCAGCTACACTGGTCCCATCCTCACTGCCCTCTTTACACGATTGTAATGAACTTAAAAACATGAGCTTCTTAGGGCGCCCAAAGTACCATTTTCGATCTACTTAGGAACCTCGAGATTTTGGTACACAGGAAGTTAGGAAAAGGCTTTTGTGGTACGGTTGTTTCGGCTCCGGGTACTTTATTCCCTGATCCATAGCTTCACATTTGCAATTGCGTTCTAGGCTACTTCTAATTCATGGCCCTCTAACATGTCTGTGCATTCATTCAAACTCGGTCATATGCCAGTTATTGCAAAAGCAGCATTCGTCCACATGTGCGAGTTTCATCCACCGATCTGTGCCGTCGGGTTCTTCGCGTGTGTCGCCTGTGTCCTTCGAGGTAATGTCTTTCAGGCAGAACGCTCAACACGCCCACAGTACGCGCTGTGATGATTTTGGCGACCACAGTGACGACGAATGAACCATCAAACCCGTGGTCCGGCGAAAACCTTGGAGAGCAACTAACTAGATGCAAGAGCGTAGTGTCCAATTATTAGGATGGAAAACCAGAAAAAGAAGGGCCATCCAACTTCGCAAATTCGCGTTTCTGGATTCGCGCATTTCCATTGAAAGCTAGTTGATTTGTGTCCGCTACTTTTGATAGGTCTGTGACATTTACAAGATCCTCGAAAAATTAATCAAAGTGTTGCTGTTTAATTCTTAGAGTAATTTTTAGTGTTCGTGTTTTTAAATGTAGAGTCGGTGAGAAAAAGCTTGAACGTGTTTATTTCAAAATGTTTTTTTGGGGGGGGGAGAGTTTAAAACAAACAAGAAATAATTTAAGAAACGTCAATTTCCTACGAAAAACTTTCTTTTTATGTAAAGAACTGAATTGTAACTTTGCAGGATGTGATACCGATTGGCCCTGTATACCGTCCTTGAAACGCTACTGGTTACAAAACTGTTAGAAAATATTGCCGTAAATGGTCTGTTAACGTGAAATCAAAAAATATATAACATTTCTGCCAGTGCTCATAGAAATTCCTATTCTATCGGGTTTTAGCGATGACGTGGGCACCACGATGGCACACTACTGCGTGGAAGAGTTGGACGCATATGATCCCAAAGCAGGGCTAGCCAATTCGAATGTGCTCTCTAGCGATTAACTTAAATTCAGACATGGAGTCATACAGAAGCCTCTACAATTCTATGAAAATACAGCACTAGCCGAGAAAAATAGCTTCGCAATTCGATCGGAAACTCGAGATCTTGCATGAAACACTGCGCAATGTAGTCATTTGTATTAGTTGAGCCATACTGCACAGCTAATTCATCATTGGTGAGGACTAATACTACCGGTTTATATGACAAAGTTTTAAAGGGAACATTTTTTTCTCGATATCTCAGCTCAACGTAGCGTGCACACATATTTTGTAAAAATTATTACCTCTCCATAAGTTGAAATTGATTAAATAGCTGCACCCTATGCCCAGAGAACGGGCTATAGGACTTCTGCAAACTCTGAAGATTTCCTACTTACCGTCATGACAATGACAGACAAAACGTTAGTCATTGAGTTAACAGTCGCATGCTTTACTTATTATTAATTTACTGTGCATGCAAGCAGTAACCAATGAATTAACATGAGAGTAACATTAGCATACCGTGTTGTAATTTCGCTAGTGTGTCAAATACGCATTTGGCAATACTACACTCCATTTTTACGTCAAACATTTATGTTTGTGAGTTTAATGTAATAAACTAATTTTTAAATTACAATCGAGTGTTTTGGGAGCAAGGATTTGGTCAGAGTTAGGGTATAAGTTCCAGAAAAAAAACATTTTTAGTGACCGGTACCAAAAATTCACGATTTGTCCTAATTCGCGCTGACTTTTGCAACTTAACCTAACAGAAGTGTGAGATAGTACTGTGTACTACTTAGAGATGCCGATAATGTTAACTAAGCCTGTGGGTTAACACGGTGTTTCAGTATAGAGCATAGGATTATCCAAAACATTGTTTGCGTCCGTTAGGTATGCCTAGTTGCAATTATTTACGCGGGGGTGCATGGATAATTTTTAATTTTGTACATGAATGGCGTCTTTGAAAATCAGGACATGCACACTGTATGAACTCCCTTTATTTTTGCAATACTATTTTTTGTGGAAAGAATCCTAGGAACAATTAAAGTCTACACTAGCATACTAACCACTTCCTGGCTCAATGCAAGTCAGGGAAGTTGACTAGTAGTTGAGTAGTTTTTGGAGGCGAGCGGACCCATTCCTGATTCATCATCCTCTTTTTCACGTCCGAATCTTGAATACCTTCGCGCACATCCCTTGTACACCTGAATTTGTACCTATTCACAAATCAACCTGGCTTACTCTGGCTAAACCAAATTAATTCGCGACGGCAAATGGTTCCTTCTGTTTAAACGTGCGAACGTTTGGGAGTTTAATCGAGGATTTCAAGCTCATAGCTAACTTTTAATTAGAGCTTCAATTTACTTCCAATTTTTAAACGTCAACATTTGAACCGCCACTATGACAGTGGAGTTCAACGAAGCTGAGGGGGTCAAGTTAAAATAGTTTACTACAGTTAGCTAATTTAATCGTAATATAAGGACATAATTCAGCCGATATCGCTTAGATAGCTTGTTCCTTTTAATGCGCGACTTATATCTCCTTTAATAAGGCTATGTATGTTACGTTACTGTATGAGTTCTGAAATAGAGAGATTTCCTAATATGGGGTCATAAGCAATCTTCATCAGTATGCAAGTTCCTTTAAGCTGATGCTTAGCTCGTTCGAGTTTACTTAACACGACCATCCTCGTCGTGCCTTTCAGAACCTTAATTTCTACATCATGCAGCCGTTCATTCATAAGATTTACAACTTTGTTTTCAAGCCATCAGATTACTAAAGTTATGGAGGCATAGGGGAGATATCCTTTTCGTGACATGCAGCCTTGCCAACTGACTCTTGAATTTCTGGAACTTTCTACTTGACTTGGTAGAGGCGCGCGTGACGGAAGCCTTATCACACTTTAACAGCATTTTAGAGTTTTCGTAAATATGACGGATTTTCCGTAACCAGGCCCCATAGGGGAGCGGACCCGTTTTCGGATTTGGTTCTCACGACGCAAGATGGCAGTATTCAGGTGTGTGTATGGCTTCGGAAAGTAGATATTCGACACTTTCATTGAGAGAGAGAGAGAGAGAGAGAGAGAGAGAGAGAGAGAGAGAGAGAGAGAGAGAGAGAGAGAGAGAGAGAGAGAGAGAGAGAGAGAGAGAGAGAGAGAGAGAGGAGAGAGAGAGAGAGAGAGAGAGAGAGAGAGAGAGAGAGAGAGAGAGAGAGAGAGAGAGAGAGAGAGAATTTAGAATCGGTAGAAGGAGAAGAAGAAGAAGTAAGAACGAAGTAGAAATGGCATAATGCTGGGTTCCTTCTTCACTTTACTTATCTACTGATCTGAAGACAAGATGCAACTGAGGGGCCAGAGAACCTGGTAATGTGAGGACGATGTAAGTATGTAGAGTGCTGCCTATCTGCTGATTATTATGAAACATCTTCTGGGCTTCCAGCACAAATGTAACGCACAATTCTATGGAGAGGGATAACAAGCAGACTTTGAATAATTAATAAAAAGAGAGAAAAGATATTGAATAGAAGGACATATGTGGCTGGAAAAAGAAGGGATCAGGTTCCTTTCTGCGAAACGTAAAATGGTAAAAACGGGAAAGCAAAGAAGCAAGTTTGTTGGAGGGGAAGAAGAAGAAGAAGAAGAAGAAGAAGATGATGATGATGATGATGATGATGATGATGATGATGATGATGATGATGATGATGATGATGATGATGATGATGATGATGATGATGATGATGATGATGATGATGATGATAACAATTACGAGGATGCTGAGAACGATGAGAAGGAGGAGGACGGGGGTGAGGGTGAGGACGATGAGAACGAGGATCAGGTGCAGAAACACAAAGTGGAGATCAACAAGTGGCCATTGTGTACGTGACCCTAGTGAGTACCTGCATACGCTGCCATGAGGACTTGGGATGCATACTTAGACTCGTGTCCTTACTTGGTAACAGCTACTGCCTTGTTTTTAGAACGATGATAGACTAATTGGTTTAGTACTAGTCGACACACTCCATGTTGCATACTAATGTTACAAGGGGAGATATCAACAAGATCAGTAGCATCAAGTAGATTTACGGCACATTCATGATAGTACAAATTGCGTCACGTCTACTTTAGACTGCTTTACAAAAAGGTGGACCATCAAACTTCAACTGCTAGTGGTGAATCCCGTAGTGCTATATTCAGAGTTTTAGGAAAGGCTAGTAGCTCTATTCATTGGTAGAACGGACGTGTTGGCCCGACTTAAACATTGGCTGAATAAAAATCGATCACTGGCTGGACAAAATTGGCTGACAGCGCCTGAAACTTACTTCTGTATTCTTTTGCACAGTAGAGGCGTTCAATTTTTCAGAGGGGACAGCCAAGCAGGAAGATAATGAGTCAATATATCCCTCGTCTATTTATGAGTGTGATTAAAAGCTACTGGCGAAATTTGGCGGGCTGGCGAGCCAACTTTATTTCTTACATTTGGCGCCAATAACTTATGTAAGTCGCGTAGGATACTGATAGGGTTTAGCTGACTGAACTTTCCTCCTTTCGAGCCAGTCATACTTTAAAGTCAGAGGGAGCGGAAGCTGAGGACAATGAACGAAAAAATGGTTATCCATTTAATCTGTTTTTTTTTTGTCTTATCTCTGCCCTTAGTCTTGGTCCTCCTGGTACGCCGACAAAACCGTCTCTCTTGATTGCAAACAGGACTACAAATAAATCTCCTCTGGTGACGTCCCTCCCTTTGAAGCGGGAAGCCGAAAACATGAAACATTCAACAAAGAAGATAGAATTTACAGAGATCGGAAAAATCAGAAGTTAAACTGAACTTCTATAAACCACAAGATCCTATCCATATCAGGTTTAGTTTTGAACTTCCCCTTTTTCTGGTTTTCTGCTGTGTTTGGTTGTACTTTTTTGGCCTGCCTTCCCAACTCGCCTGCTATGCCCTGTTGCCCTGACTGAACTACTCGCGTAAGTCCAGAATGCAGGGTCATGTGTCCATAATATGGACGACTGACCTCTATTCTGTGACTTTTCCATCTTCGCTTGCCGATCATATGGACCAATTTCCAGTGCCTCGTACGTTCTTCGCTCACTGGTTGCTTTACGCGGCGACAGTCGAAAAGTCGTCGTGAAATCTTTATCTGTCAGTACATTATGCGTTCTTCTAAATAGAAGTCTTTGCTAAATTTATGCGCGATTCGAGTTGTTTAAATTTTTTTTTACTTAATCCTTCAGCTGGTATCTCCAACAGGTTAGCTCTAAGGTAATTTAGGCGTTTTCACAAGGCTCGTTCAAAAGCTTTCACTCATCCTGACTATTATATCATTTTTAAAGTGATGGTTTTTTCAATGAACTTATTTAAAGTCAGTAAGATTTTTCACATCGATCAGGAAAAAAATTATTTTCGTATGCATATTTTAATTTTAAAGCAGGTTCCTAGCAAACGAGTTTAGACGGATTCATGAATTTACAAATTTTCAGAGATCGCAGATAATTTCTTGGCTTATTTAGTCTAAACGTTTCGTCGTGGTCATAACTTAATTAGAAACGGATGTCTTGGGCATCCTAAAATAGCAACTGCCAGTATTGCCTCGTCACGTAAGTGAGATTGAAATGCATCATTCTGGTTTCTTCGCCTTCCCACAATGAGCCAGTTCTGGTAAACGGGACTCAGACACAGGCTCGCTGTCTGCTGAGCATTATTTACGACGATATTTCAATAAAACCGCGATCTGGTCGAAGTGAAATTCACTAATATCTTCTGAGCGCGGGAGAAAATATGGATTTTCCACCTTTCCTTGCAGGCCGAGACTGGGACATTCACAGGCGGTCTCATTCCAAACGGCATTCATTAATTTCGAGGTGCTATCTTCTTCTCCTCCTCCTCCTATCCCCTCTCCTCACCCGTCTCCGTCTGAGTCTTCGTTTTCCTTTCAATTTTCCAACTAACTGCAACATTTTGTGATGTTACTGCGTACTCCTCAATTTAAATGTTTTATTTTCGATGTAAGTAGCGCTACCTTCTTTATTACTCCTTCGCATCATTTTTCAGTCACTCCCAACCTACTTACCAATTGCCGTGATATTAGTATTCCGGTTCTTATTCATCCGACAAAATTATGCTATGCCAAGTCCCCTCGGTCGGCTGCTTCCAGCATGTGCTGGTTCCCCAGTTCCGTTACAAAAAGAGCAGACTTACTTACCTGTTCTGTTGCACTGGCTTTTTGAGCTTTCATGTAGTTATTTTTGCCCCTGTAAAAAAAGTCAAATACAGTGCGTTCGTACAGATTTGAACCACTGTCTTCCTCTGATTCCCCTGACAGGTAAATCTGACTAATGATGACGTGGTTCGGACAGTTTACTTGATTCATCAATCTTTTACAGACATAAACGAGAGAAGCCAGGTAGCGGATGCGTAAAAGGCAGTTTCAGGCCTTCTGTGCTGGCGCGCGTTTAGATGACTAGCCCAAAGCATAGGGCTGACAGAGGTGTAAGGATGGAGGGATGGATACAGACCTCTTTCGTGCTTATTTCGCCTTCCTTCAGTCAATCATCTTCCTGACCAACAGCCGGGATCAAAACCAAAAATGACATCTGCCACTCATCCGGAACATTCTGCGCGCCCATTCCTGATATGCAGCGCCAAGGAATGCCGAGCAACGAGTACTGATGAACTTCAAACGAATATTGCCGGCAAAAACAAGGGAGACTGGAATGGCCATTTCGGGTTTATTAGCCATCGTCAGCCAGCCGTACCCAACCCCAGGTGGTGCACCACCCGAGGATCGAACCCACGACCCATTGGTCAGAAGTCCAACTCTCTAACCATTGAGTCACGGGCTCGTTGTATTGCCGGTTTGAATTGAAAATTACTGAATTGCATCCGTTGGTGAACGCTCACCGATCGCTAACAGAACTCACTCGTTCTGATCTGCCTTCAGGCTCAATCTCGACCCCTGTCAGCAGCCACAGAGCGGATAGTAGTAGAATTGGCAGACGAATATTGCCGCAAAGGTGAACTTCCATCTCATGAATAGACCTCCTCTGTTGCCCATCTGCGCTGTGCACGTGCATGTAATTCTATTTCTGGGCATAGCTGTTGAGAAGGGTTATTATTGGCCGAATAGGGAATAAATCTAAGACAGTTCTGCATCAGCTTTCTCTCCTTCTCTGTCATCTTTACCTCTCTCGTCATCGTCCGGCTGAATTTGGCGTGAGAGGCGGTTGCCTGATGGGTCATGACCTCATGCAGCCATCCGAAGGTTATTTGTTTCAAGAAGCAAACGGATCAGTGTGTGCCCATTCCTAAGTGCACCTAAACACGATCACCTGCGACAGCTAATGGCAGATGACCAGGAAAAGATGAGCTTCGGTTTTATATGGTGCTCAGGACTCATTTATGGACCAGTTGCACCTTCTGTGTGTGCGCATATTTGTGTTTCCAGTCCAAGGGCTGTAGTGGTACTAGTTAGGTGGATTACTGTCAGATTCCAAAGGCTCCATCTACTGGCATTCTGTCTGAGACAGAGTATGACAGGTGGTGACACACTGATGAACTTCGGTTCGATGAAGTGCTTATGACCCATCTGCTAGACCAGTGTGTGGACTGTCTGCGCCGTACTCGAGCACATGTTTGTGTTTCCAGGCCCAGCTGGTAGTCAGGGTTATGATTGGCTGAATGAAGGCAGAATAAGCCCGAAACAGACTGTATCAATCTACCCATATTCTCTGTCGTGTCTCCTCTCTGCAATTATAGCTTGGCCGACTTCGGCCTGGTAATTGGTTGCCTGTTCGTGAACTTTGCCACCCATATGGAGCTTGTTTGCTTCGGGAAGCCAATAGATCGGTGTTAGCCTATTCCTGTTTGAATAAATACCCGATCTGCAGCGACAGAGAATGACAGGTGGTGAGGCACTGATGAACTTCGGTTCAATGAAGTGCTTTTGACCCATGTGCTAGACCCAGTGTGTGGACTGTCTGCGCCGTACTCGAGCGCAGGTTTGTGTTTCCAGGCCCAGCTGGTAGTCAGGGTTATGATTGGCTGAATGAAGGCAGAATAAGCCCGAAACAGACTGTATCAATCTACACATATTTTCTGTCGTCTCTCCTCTCTGCAATTATAACTTGGCCGACTGCAACCTGGTAATTGGTTGCCTATTCGTGACCTTTGCCACCCATACGGTCCTTGTTTGCTTCGGGAAGCCAATAGACAAGTGTGCGCCTATTCCTGAAATTATTAAGTGCAGGACATGGAGTCAGGTGATTCGGACATAAATTTTTAGGGTCAGACCCGAAATTTCAATGAATATTTGGGTCGAAGACAATCAACCACTGTGGAATAACCACGCAATGCCCATTCTACAAACAAGTAGTACTACAAGTAGTATGAATCTTAGATGGCAAAGACGTTATACCGTACATCCGACATAGGTACTAGCTAAAAGCCCAAACACGTGTTTCGCCTATGTTTCTGCTGCTGCGTGACACAGCAACGAGGGGTTCGGCTCCTCAGTGGGTCCCCCAGCGTTCTCTATGCGGTTTCTGGTATATATATATATATATATATATATATATATATATATATATATATATATATATATATATATATATATATATATATGGGATCCTCGAAGTTGAGTTTCTTCCCAGCGGC
>WEDG01000806.1:0-120755 GCA_017591395.1 Schistocephalus solidus | reverse complement strand
ATGCGCCATGTTCTCAATTCCAGGACTAGTTCGCGACGCTTTATTCGTTCGGCGGGGGAGTAATCCGGCTGAAAAACACACCCTTGTGCAAATGCTTCAGTCGAAAACGCCTGGAGAGGATTAATTTCGCTTGTTCATTGCACCGAGAACGATTTTGAGGGTCGTGGTCATGTCTGTGGGGTGAGCTTTAAATGAGTTCCAAGACTAAAGGCCTTTGGGATGATTATTTCCTCCGATGGTTGCAGCATTTTGTTGATGAGTTCCTGGCATTTTTCTAAGTCGGCGGCATTTCGTTCCTTCGGGAGGGGGGGGGGGTTAGCGGGGAACCCAAAGAGACCCTGGATTATGATACAATCACCCTTAACAGGCACTCCACTATTTCCAGCAGCATGATAATCATCCGCTGATACTCTAGCTCTGTCAAAGTGGACTGGCGAAGAGAGACGGTTGCGCTATTGGTGCGTTTTTCTCCGTGCAACTCGTCTGCTGTTGTAGGTAAGGCATCATGGATGATTGTGTATTGTGCTCGATCTGAAGGGTTTTCACTCATTACGCTCTGTGGAGTACTTGACCTTTTCTAGGTTGAAGCTTTCTTAACTGAGGTTTCGAACTCTGCTGATAGGGGAATGCGTAAGGGTAGCTAATTATACCCTGGGTACACTGTTATATGGCGCTGCGCTGGTTGACTTCACCGCTAAGTTAGCCTCCGAGAATTCGCATTCTGTCTGAGGGCTGTCTGCATCGATCGTTATCCGTTGCATTCCTTTTATTTATTCTGTCGGTATACCTTTATCAATTTCATTTTGCACTTGCATTTGATTGACGGGCGTCTTGCATATGCCCCTTCGGACTTTGGTGACCTTTCACTGTGGTAGTACGTGCGGTTTTCTTCTTATTCTTTTGTAATTCACGAAGTGCAATTGGAATATTGTTTACAGATCTCTTACTTTCACTTTCCTTCTTTCTGATGATTCATTATGTAGGATGGCGCTCGCCCTACTCCGAATAAATCTTTGGGTGGTAAACGCCGGTTGATCCTTCGAAGCAAGAGTCCTGTGGATGATTTCCTTCAAATCTTTTAATTATTCCTCTAGTTGCTTAAACTTAGAGGCTATCGCTTGACATCCATTGCACGAGTTTTCTACCTAAGTCTCTCGTAGAGCATTTACTAGGCTTATAGAGCGAGCCTGCGGGCCCGCGGACGCGGTCTAATGGTTAGCATGGAGGCTTACTGCTTGCGAGCTCCCCTGTTCAAAGTCGGGGCGCGCGTCACTTTGGCATTAAAGTGTCACTATCTCCACACCCGCCAATAAAGAAACACAGAAAAATTTGGAAAGGAGATTTGGACGCAATGAGACGTGATGGTTCCGCGGAAACCTGGTTAGTCGATATGACCGATAGCGACGAAACCTGGCAGTATTTCCAAGGCATCATAGAGTGCCTACACGAAGTCCATTGCCCAATGAAAATGATAGGCCTATATGCCCGACCTCCATGGATCAATCTAAAGATAAAAAAGGAGCATAAAGAAGAAACAGAGACTGTGAAAAAGTGTTTTCATCTTAAAGATCACATATAATTTGCTAAATATATAGAACAAATAAATGAATGCCACAAGCAAATACGGATTGCTAGAACTACCTTCGAGCGTCACGTGACAACAAAAGACACAATATGCCCTAAAAAAATTTATGGGTACATCCGCAGTCGACGGAAGCACCAGGAAGAAATGTCGAGTCTAAAGGACAGCCTTTGGAGCATATTAATTGAAGGACTGCAGAAAGTCCAGCTACTGTCCCAATTTTTTAGATCGTCGTTTAAGGTGGAATCATCTGATGACAATCCAGAACTTGCGATGGGCGAAGATACGGCTGTCATTGAAACTGTAGCCTTTTCTGTCGACGAAGTCAGACGGGTCCTCAACCAAATCAAGCCAGACAATTCTCCTGGTCTGGATGGGATCCCTGAGCTGATACTTACAGAAATATCAACCGAGCTACCAATGCCTCTTTCCATCTCTGTTCGAGCTGTCAATGAGAACAGGGAGCTTGCCTTCGCTGTGGAAGACAGCCAACGTCGTTCCCATTATATGGGGAGGCAGCAAGATGGCAGCAAACAGCTTTAGGCTTAAAAGCTTGCCTTGCCTTTCCTGCCAAACCATAGAAGTCATTGTAAAGCGTGCTATCCTAAAATTGTTTGATTTACATGACGTCTTACAGAATTTTCAACATGGTTTTCGGCGTGGGTGCTCCTGTCTTTCAAACCTGTTGACTTTTCTCGAAGTCCGAAACAGAGCTTAAGAAGGGGGCTTCGAAGTAGAGGAAGTGTAGATCGATTTCCACAATGCCTTTGACAGCGTGTCTCTCAACGCCTTTTACATAAACTGAGCATTCTTGGCATCAGGGGGAAGCTTTTGAACTGGATAAAGACATTTGTGATTGGTCGAAAACAATGCATTTGTATCGTAGAGGATAAATCGGATTGAGTAAACGTGGTTAGGGGCGTTCCTCAAGGCTCCGTTCTTGGTCTCCTACTTTTCATCCTTTATGTAAATGACAGTCTTTGGGCACTGAACTGCGGTACGGTTACGTTTGCCGATGGCCTTAAGCTGAGGCCAGTCCTTAAAGACCCGAGCGCCCAGAATGTTCTGCAAAATAACCTACGCAGACTGCAAACATGGTCCGAGAAATGGTTCCTAGATTTCAATGTGCAAAAGTGTGCCGTCCTCCACCTGCATCCAACCAATTATCCTCCAACTGCCAAGGTGATGGCATATTACATGAACGACACTCAAATTCCCATCGAATTTTTACCGAATGACCTCGGCGATTGGATACAGAACAATCTGAAGCCATCATTGCAATGCGTCAAGGCTGCAAACACCGCCATGCGAGTATTGTAAGCTATCAAAAGGGTGTTTGTATATTTTTATGAAGACCTCTTTGGTAAAGTCTACGGCACCTTCGTTCGGCCTCACCTCGAATATGGCATACAGGCGTGGCGGCCATGGCTCACAAAAGACAAAATATATCTCGAGAAAGTGCAACGTCGTGCAACAAAAAGGAAGAAAGAGGTCTAAAATACCACTCTTATATAGAGAGACTGGAATGCCTACATCTATTACCTCTGTGTTACAGGCAATAACGAGGTGATCTTATCTTAGTTTACAAGATAATACATGGCCTTGAGCAAGGGTTGCAATTTGAGGACATGTTTCAGTGGCACCTCTCGCCTCCTCTTCGTGGACACGAAATGAAGCTGCGCATGAAAATGTCCAGGCTAAACATCTGCTCTGAATTCTTCAAGCACCGGGTAGTAAAACAGTGGAATAATCTCACGAAATCGGTCATGGGGGTGGCGTCACTACAGATTTTCAAAAATCACTTTGATAATTATGTGTCGCTTGTTTACTCTAGACGATCTTAACATGAATTAATGTCACGTCAACTCCAGACATGAGTTATTTGTAAAAACAATGCTACTTATATTTTGTGAATACTATTTGTACCTTATTAAGAGAACTTACACAGATGATACACTGGCATGTAAACAAAGGGTTTTAAAAAGGCGTTGCCTATAAACCTCACCAAATAAACTGAAAAACCGAATTGCACAATGTGAATCTACTAGTTTAAGTTGATGCAAGTTGCTATTAAGCGCTTTTGGTTTGTATTGCCCACTTCACATTCAACTTCCCCTGACTCAATTGTGAGCTACTCGGTGACCTCGGTCGCATGATTACATGAGACTGCATTATTGATGTTTGATCACCTGACTTGTCAGCCAGAGGTTTTCAGTGAAAGGAGGACAGCAGCCATTTTCTTGTCATGCTAAATTTTGTCTACAAATGGCAGTAGAAATGATCTCCAATTTATCTGATTCTACTCTCCGTCTTCAGTTGAATGTCTGAGGTGGAACTCCTCGGTCAGTGGTGCTATCGTTGAGAATGTTGACTTTCACAAGCAAGCCTTCGATCGTGGACTCGTATAGAGCCCATTATGCCACTGTTTGAAATGCGGGGAACGTTTTAGCTTCTGATTTCCCCTTTGTACATTGCAAACTTTCCTACGTTGACTTGGTTTATCCTTAATCAAGAGTCATTTTGTCTCCGAGTATTTGAGATAAAACTGCTTTATGCTTTGTCAAATTCGTCCATTTTCTCAGCTTGCCTCCATTCTCATATTTTACTTATTAGGCTGTTTCACCTGTTCCGTATCCGTACATAAAAACAGACGACAACTACCCGTCATTTCGGTTCCCAATTAGTGTTCTTTTCATTGCTATTTTATGTGTTTATCGTTATCTTTTGTCTGGGATTCGGGGATGAACAGCTCCTCCTTGTGGGTAGATCTTCCTAGTTGTGCACTTTGTTAAAACAGGTAATACGATCAACCTAGCTACGCTTAGACACATGGCTGGTCCATCTGCTGCCCTACAGCACTTACGTGTCTCCGCGGCACGGAATGTAGATCAAATCCACTTCATGCTCCGAGTCAATAAGGGCTTAGTGATTTAACGCAGAGGTGGATTTCTCAGTGTCGAACTCACTCGATGTTTTTCAACCCATGCCTCCATCGACTGTCCAACCTGGTTAGCCAATAGTTTATACAGGGATTGGGTGGAGTGTCTGATGCGGCACTAACGTCTGCGCCTACGTGCGGTAGTGCATTTGCATGCTGAAGACCTCTGCGCTACCCGATAAACGCGTGAAGTGAACCCGTCTGACACTCGTGTGGGCCCACTGTCTTTACAGTCCGGCCTTTTGTGTGAATTGCAAAGGGTAGATCTAATGACGAGATCACGGCCATTTCAGTATCACATATTGGTTTTAATATTTAAGTAGACCAGTGACACTGGTCTTGTCGCCTCCGGGTGGGCGACGTTTCTAGCCAAAAACACTGCCACACAGATTAATTACTGCACATTGAAATTAGCATTAATGAGGGGCCCCTGTAGAAATTCAAGTAAGTTGGTTTCAATTTTGCACGTTTGTTTGTCTAGCACATCAAGAGGATGCCTACACCGACTGCTCAAGTAAGCCAATAAGGCGCGCCATATTTGACGAAAAAATGTTCGTTGGGGTTTTTAGGGGATACGAGAGGTTTCGATGGCCTCCAAAAAGTGTTGATACGCAGTTATTTTCCCGCCAAATTCCCACCGATAAAATCCAATTTTTTTCCCTATTGCCAGCCTGCGCATGTGACCTCAATTTATTCCCTAAACTTTTTACCTGCAGCTTAATGGAAATTTACATCAAGCGGATATTGCACAAGGCTTGAAAGCATCTCTCCTTAAAGGAAAGACGAGATTATTTAATTCTGAACTTCACAGGCAATTCCGCCATTTTATGTAAAGTAGACCAACCGGTGCATCTAAAGCATGGGTTAATTTGCAAAGCCTCATTGCTGATCAGTTTATGCGAGTTTTTCTGAGTTTTGAAGGTTTTTGCGTTACCCGTCACATGGTTAACTAGTCTCGGCGCGTACTGAATATCATCAAGTTAAACGCGTTTACTGTTGTAGGCTGTTACTTATTAACTAACTTTCCAATCAAAGAACAGACATGTCTCCAATGACTCAAAAATCTGATGAAGTAGTTTCTTTTAGTGTAGGGTTTGATACAATCGCCGGTTAGAGTAAAATTGTCGTTTTTTGTCAAATATTACGTACGCGAGGAATGATTTTAAAAGCTTCCTATTTTGAAAGGAGAAATTGCGGAGTTTGACAGATGAAAGGACAGGTTGTTTGGTCTCACGGACAAAAATTTATATAATTAGGAGGCTGTGTATCCTACCACTGCACTAATATTTTATTCATATTTTTTTCCCCCAGAAGAGACGTTGTATGGTTTGCTAGCAGGATCGCAGATAGTTGTTGATGGGTAGGCATTCGCGGTCGACTGGGGCTGAAGAATACGATAAATCATCATCTTGCACCGGTTTTCCGAGACATACATCCGTATTTTTGCCTACCAGGGGCTTTGAGTTTCGCTTCTGGGATGTGGGCGATGGTTTTTGTTAATTTATCATGACTTTACGTCGACTGAAAGCATTATTCTATCCACAAGTTAGAGCAAGGTGTGCTTGCAACTGTATCTTTATAGGCTGTATCCCTAATCAGCACACTACAATCAACAGGCCCAGTTCAGTTTAGAAGGAGTAGAGGCAAGACGCTAGCAGAAGTCGTGTATTCTGCTCAGAAGCTGAGTGGTTGTCATAGGCCTCAATGAGCGGCAAGCTCCGGGCCTGCGCGCACGTCTGCCCAATGTGAGCCATGTGAAAGCCAATCAGTGGTCACTTGATTGGGTGATAACAGTTTGTGGGCGCCTGCGGTTGCCTGTCCCAGAGGCTGTATGGGTAAATTGTCCGGAGGCTCGAGAACTGTGATCACATAACATCTAGTGCGTCGTGGACGCCAATGCAGAAGGTGCGTGCACGCTTTAGACGATACGCAACTACGCAAGAATTGTTCTTATAGACTCGTGTCAAAAGAGGTAGCGGAGTCCCTCGCAGACTCCGAAATAGTGAGAAATCATTTTTTAACTTCCCTCGCTTGTATCATACTCAAACTAACCAATGAAACGCTTAACATAATTATTTATCTAGAGGCAAAGGGAAGTGCTCTTGCTACCCAAAGGAAGCAAATAACTGACTCGTGACTGCACGAGGCGATTCAAACGAATACACGGGTCCAGAAAGGCCAATATATATGAAAACGAATTAACAACAGCCAGTGGGGTTTGATAGGGGCATGGATAACCCATCAAATACGAAAGTGAATCAAGCAAGTCTAGTGAAGGGAAGCTAAAGAGGAATTTATGTTTTTATTTCAGTATATTTATGAAACAACGAAAATAGGAGGTCATGTACAGAGCTAAACACCTGTTTTTGGAGTGGTATATGCTAGTATCTGAACGTATTTAGAAGCGTCTCCAGAGAAAGCCTTGTCTTGTTGCTCCATTTTCTTCACACTGCCTTGAATTACGCATATGAACAAAAATATTAACGCCCGCCGAACACGTAGATGCGGGGTCTACCTCCTTGTTAAACCTAGGACATGTGTCCTTTATAAGCTGTATGTATGACGCCTGCATACCATACGGGTACTCCTTCGACGTATAGCATTTATTCGGATGTCCTTGATGGGGTTATGTTCGGTTATGTGCACGTGACAAATTTTATCAGATGCATAGAATGCTGACTCGTCAGCGAGGTTCAGGTTTTCCGCAAAAAATCGTAAACTGTGACATCAGTTAATTATGTTTGCTGCTGCAAATCAGTGCAAATCATATGACTGATTCTTTCGTTATCCAAGGATTCCGTTTCAGCTGCACCAAAAAAATTGAAATTTTCTGACGCATGCCAAATCGAACTATGCGAAAACACTGCCTGAGTCTGTGGGTTCATTTATCATCATTTCTACCTTCTCGTACATTACTTGAAAATTTTATCGTTTTTTTGTACTTCTTTTTCTTCTCCTCCTCCTCCTCCTCCTCCTCATCTTCTTCTTCCTCTTCTTCTGCTTCCTCTTATAATTCATCTCCTTCTTCCTCGTCAATGATGTTGTGCCTTATTAGGTTTTCTTGTTGCAGTGCATTTCTGTGACCGCCAGTTTGGCCACTTATCGAAGCCTTTCTGTTGACCTCGTGCTCTCCATAAATTCGTCACTGCGACCGCGTGGAACTCAGCTCTAGCGTAGTGAACGCTGGAAGCACTGCCTTCTTTTCTGATAAGCTGCAGGTGATCATAGCTCGGACCAAGCAAATACGCACACACACCCCGGGGCTGAGCATCTCAACCGCTGACACGTATACGCCTGAAGAAACAGTTTGCGTCTATTTGGGGCTGACATTCCTGTACGCACTTTGGCCTCAGTAAAGGTTTGCCCAACTTACTCTCTATTCTCTGACTTATGCTTTTGGAGCCACCGTGTTGTGGAGTCGAAACATAACACAACTTCAAACGAGTTTTCGCGTTTAAGTGCGAAGCAGTCTGAAAGTAAAGAAGAACGAGAAAGAGTTCACAAGGCTGGCTTTAAGTACTCATATTGTGGGAGTAAGCAATTGTCAAAAAGTATGCAGTTAACCCTTCTTTTAAAATCAGAAATGGGGTCAGCAGTAACCATCTCGCTAAGTAGCGATGTTTGAGCTCGTCGCACTCACTTGCGTTCGCTACGGACTTTTAAGGATAACCACGCATGGGAGTTGTCGGAAAAAATCAAAAATCCTTCGGTCTCTGAGGAAACCACGGCCATGGATAATCCGGATGTCCAGAACAGGTTGCAATATAAGAGCCCGTAAGAAAGGGCAACTACTTCCAATTGTTTAAACCTATTATGCTGCGATAAAGCCTTAAGATCGCTGACCATTTTCGTCGCCCTCCGATGGACCATTTCGCGGCACTCAAAATCTTTCTTGAGACATGATGTCCAACCTGGCATTCTGCAAGTGAAACGTGGTCTCACGAAGACACCGACGATATTTCCGAAGAGGTCAGGGGAAAATTTTAAACGCCCTTCTGGTCCAGTACAACGTACTTGTTGCCTTCTGGACAGCTTTCATACAGTGATCTGATGGCATCAATTGCAATTTTTTATACATGCCCAGAACCTTGCTCTTCTCCTCGTTTACTACAGTCGTATTAATAAAATACTGGTGTTTCTGAAATTCTACTCAACCGGTGCTAACGTGTAGGACTTAAATAACTTTTTTCTTTCCTCATTCATTCTGCATAGCATTCTCCGTGACATCCAGAAAAAACGATCAGGAATTTAGCGATGAATCACTTGGCATAATTGGTATAATTATAAGAACTTATCGACTGCACTCCCATTTACATTACTCTCTACGAGGCCATGTCAAAATTACACGTCGACGCATATATTTCACTCCACGTTTGGAGTTGTATGGTAAAGACTCAAATTCATATGCACGATTTTTCAGTTCAGGCGGAAACACAGAAATAAAATTTCCTTATTTTTGCCTTTCTGGAATTCCCCAAGTTGTGTTACGCCCAGTTCCCATGCCACCACAGTTCAGTTTGTCATCCAACGTCATAAAGTTTCTTTTCTTGTCACCTAAACCTCTGTTTTCTCACACCAGTTCTGGCATAATTTAACAATCACATTGCATATTTTGGAGTTTCCGTGTCTCACTCTTGCTGTCCTCTCTCTCTCTCTCTTTTATTAAACCTTATCCTGAAGACGAACTTGCTTGCTCTTTCGTATCTATATTATAAAGCAGTTTTTCTTTCCTCACTATCATATCTGAATTCGCGGGTTCCATGCGCTCTCTAATTTATCTCCAAAAGCACCATTTCAGGCATCGAAAATATCATTAGAATTGATTTTTTATGCGGAATGGCAACTATGCTATAGATGACAAAAGCGTTCCACTAGAATATTACTTTTCCAAATTCAGATGTACCATTGACTGCATACGCACCATTCTAATCAAAATGCTTGTACATATTGTGCAGGAGAAATAAAGGTCAACTTTTCCTTGGTAGTGCCCTGCGTCAGCTTATTGGAGAAATTACATCATTAAGAACTAATGCGTCCCAAGAATTGTAACAATACTTGACATTTTCTACTCCTTAAGCGAAAGCTGGCCTAGGTTCAGGGCCAAAATAATTGAACTGCATAATTGTGCCAGCATACACCTATGGTGAATTTGTGCATCGAATCTTCTTGTAAATGGGTAATAAATATAGAGTTTATAAAACAGCTGAAAGGACGACAGCCATATTAACTGTTTTATCATACCTTATTGGAAAAGGATGCAGCTAAGCTCATAATTTCACTCCATATTCATTATGACGCTACTTATACTTTCGTAAATATTATCGTTTTTCGAGGTCTATAAGCAGTTTCTTGTCCTCATTCCTATTTCGAGCGTGTTATTTGAACCTTTTTTCACAAGAATCAGTGGTTATTCCTCTTCCCAGTTCTTTTTATGCATAATGTATGTGTACTGATATTAATCTTCTTGCTTTTTTCGCTTCTGATCCTGTTTAAACCAGTAAGGTTATATCAATCATATTTAATCATCGAGCAACCTCAACTCGGTATAAATCAAAAGTAATAAAGAATAAGATTACTAAAGGAGCTATATAAGATGGGCTTTTTAATAAAAAAATGCTATCTCATAGCCAAAGCAACAAGCACGTGTTTTACCCTCGTTTTTCTTCTCATACTGCCAGCTATTCCATCAACCAGGTAGTATTACTTAGTAGAAAAGGATTAGTATTAAAATAAATAACACCATCTGATTATTCGGAAAATGTCAGATGTTAACAAGGTTTACGTTTTCATATATCTATCCTAGTCTTCAGTAGTCGTTTTAATACACTAATATAATTTATTAGGAATATATTTCACACAATCCCCGTATGGAGCGCTGTACGGATTGCATCGTATTTAACGTGGTAAGATATGAGAAACTCGTTATAAATCTTTTAAGTTGTGATATCATTGATGTTTTCCCGTAACCATCAGTGACATTTGCATAAATGAACTTGATAGACTGAACTTTTTTCCTCGCTTTCGGGTTCACACCAGCAACCATATCGTTTTATTCCTCATATTTATTGATACTTATACTGCATTTCCCTAAGGTTCAGTTAATGCCCCTCGAGGTATTCGAAGCTACTATTGGTTTAATCTTTTTTGCCTCACTGAAGAATGAACTGAGTCTTTGTTGAATAACACTTTGATTTAGTTTAATTCAAGAACCAAAATCGGCACGTACATACACATGTTCAAGCTCTGCGTGATGAGTATATACATGGCATAAGAAACTGTGATTATTAAAACACAGAAATTTATTTCTTCTACAGACTATGTATCTGTAAAACATTATCACCAATCACTTCTGACCCTTTTCCCATTAACCAGGGCATTCCACACCCATAATCGATTCAGCTTTGCAGCAGTTTACTATTTTGCTGTGAGTTAATTATTCGTCGACGGAAACATAATTTTTCTGAAAATATTTTCCAGATGAGATTACAGGTAAATGTTTTATTGGTTCATCATAAGATCGTAAATATACTCGCCATTCATAAAACACCTTTAATTTAGTGTCTTAATTCCCTTTATCCTCTTTAGCGTAATTATGCTGACAGGGTTAATAAACGAATCCTTTTAAACACTGACTTTAGTTCAATTTTCAAATTTAAATGTGAATCCTGCATTTCCTTAGCTTAATCTGTTATTCGATAACATAATTTGATTGTATAGTTTAGACACAGGATCGTTTTTGGATTTTCCTTGTCAATATACAATATTTTAAAATTTAATCAAGTGAAAAGTACAGCCACCGTTCAAACATTTGCATACACCGATTAGAGGTGTTCTTGCAGCATTTTCTTTGTAAAAAAATGGGAGAAATTGTTTGATGTCGAAACCCAGTTTACTTGGTTTCAAACAGACTAAGGATAAGCAATCAACTATATCCGACAAGAAGCAACTGCCGATTCGCAAATTTACAGTTAAAAATTTTTGCCGCACTAGTATATCTATTAACTAATTAAACACACAGTAAGCCCATCTCCGTAGTTACTTATATACATGACATTGATATGCAGCGTTTAATAGAAAAGTCTACATCTGGTGGTGTGGTCGCAGATGTTTCAGTTTGGTTCAGAATTTTTCAATATAGTGTGCTCTATTAAGGCCCAACACGTGCCCTTGTTGCCACCTTTCAAATGCGACCGATAGAATAGATAGAAAATGCTGCAGCTTTACGTACAGTCACGATTTACAAATCAAAACTTTAGTTGGACTTATTTTGTTTTGATTATCATATAGAAGTTTTTGGTGATAATAAATTACATATCTACATATCTGAATATGTAATCGACTCAAGCATAATGTTTTAAGACATATCAAACCAACATATCAAGCATTTCAAACCAACAGTGCACATCTAACAGACACACCAAACTATCAGATAAATATTTTTTTCAAAGGTATCACATAAACAAGTTTTCTTGTTCAGTGATGCGTGTACTAAGTTAAATCAAATCTTGCTTCATATGTTTTTTATGCCATTAAAATAATATTATCTTTGTTGTCCAGGTGGAAATTAGTTAAATACCTCACAAAAATTTCTAAAATTCATCCATTTAATGCGGCCCTGATGAATTAATCTCTGACTATGGGCAATCTCGTTCTACACGTCCTATGTAAGGAGACTATATGCTGTTAGGTAAGATGTCATGCTACCTAGCTAGGCACAAAAAGTACATCAGAAAATAAGAGAGGATCAGTGATTAATTTAGCGTAAAGTGTGATTCTATCCGACTAGTCTGCTTGAAGAGAGAAACTCTGATTCACTCTTCTTTAGTACCTTTAATTCTACTGAAAATCGTATTTATTTGGTGGGTAGAAATTCTATTTAATCCAAAAATCTTGATATCGACAAAATTGCGTTATTATTTAGTACAATTTACCCACGGCTGTAGACGTACTGATACTTAAGTCACATAATACGGTACACCATTTGCCATATAAGTTTAACCATGGAAGCGTAATGGCGCACTTTACTTTGGAGTTCAAAGGAGCATTTGATCTGCAGCACCAAGGTTTCTTGCAGCATTTTAGATCAAATTATATCCCTTTTCTTAAATGTTCGCAAACCGCATAAAACTTTGACGGGTTAATTAAAGCTGTAGACAATTTACATGTTCTAGCAGCTCCATTGACGCAAATGCAACCATAAAAACAACCTGACGAATAAAAGTAGTCACTGCTATGTCATATGTTATGATTTTCTCAGCACACTGGACACTTTCCCGAAGAAACATTAGTAAGAAAACCCGCTGTAGTCTATTTATCCTTTTTTCGAAGAAGGAAACGTCCTTGATAATCGAATAACTCCAGGTTGTACAAATTTTCTCCACTTTTGTGCGAAAAGCTAGTGTGTGGTGTGGGAAGATAAGTTGTGATTGGTACAGAAGTCGTGCCGTTTAATTCTGCCAGCGACTGTGACTGCGTCCAGCTCCGAATTTTGAAATTGTGTTGCCATCGGAGCAAGCTGGTTGAGGTAGGAGAGAGCGTAGTAAGTGCCGAGTAAGAACACGCCCTTCTTAATATAGTCTGTATTGAACTCCCACCCAGTTGGAATAAGATGCTGCCACTTTATTTTCTATGTGCAATCCTGGTCCATTGTACGCCAACCAGGTATGTGTGGCATGCTTAGATGGATGATTTAACTTTGCCAGCAACTGCACCCAATTCCAACTCCGGTTTTCATGAGTATTTTTTTACGCTGGGCCTAGATCGATGAGGAGGGAAAGATCGTGGTAGATGTTGTGTAGGTAAACATTCACAATGAATTAATTCGGGTGCAAGTCACCATCCCTGCACCCACATTGTTTTGGTGCACATGGTGGGCATCATCCCTTATGACGGTTGAACTGTCATACGCGTGGTACAGACGCAAGTAGATTACCACCTCCATGATTCCACCAACATGTTCACCGTTCTAAAAGCGCCTTCATATCTAGAACTAAAGCTGCTAAGTATTATGAGCCGTATGATTACACCAGAGCATGCATTGATATGAAGAGGATGTGAAAGTCAAGGCTGTTTATAACTTATTAGGGAAAACACCCTTTTATCTCCGTTGTTCTGACGCCTTTTTATGAGCGCGTGTGGATGTTCGCAAACAAAAAAACGAATTTTCTATTATTCACTGAGTGCCTTTAAAAGTGTGCTGAAAACATTTGAAAAAGTCTCTGAACAAGCTTACTGAAGTCTTAGTTCGATATTGCTGAGTCGTGCAAAGAATGGTACTAAGCGAGTCTTTTATTTTGCCCTCTGCGCTGTACATTAGCCACAGGAAGTCTCCTTTGGCGAGTTCTTACTTCACTCAAGTATAATAGTTTAGGCTGATGCTGCAAAAACACGCTGTACTAAAATAAGTAGGTGCTGTTCAATTATACGTCATTTGCTGGACGCAGCAACAGTCAAGGTCTCTATGGTATCTTTGTAAGCTGCAATGAAAAAAGGTTACTTTGCTGGCAAGTAAAATTTCCTGCAGCATTTCGGAAGTTTAAAGATTATATTACTTTGACAGCTTGGGTCGGCTCCTATCCGATCGTTGTTTCAAAGACGTTTAAATATTCATACGATGCACATATACTAATAGAGTTTGAAGTGGGTTGAAATTGTTATTAGCAGTGAGCACGACTTAAGTGGATATTTTAGTTTATCTGTCAATAAACTTTGTTTTTTTGCCGGTAAGATGTCTTGATTACTCTTTGCTAAAAAAATACCTAGACTTGGGGTCTTAAGGGAAAAAAATCTAGACATAATATGTCGTCCAGTAATTATTAAACACTAGTTCTGCGTAGTTTTCAATTTTTTTCAATAAGGGTACTGGCTATTGTATTACCCACGTTTTTGTATCGACACTTATTTCTGAACTGCTACAATCATAAGTTGATGCGGGGACTAGAATAGCAAACGATTTGTTGAATATAAATTCACAATACCTTCATGAGTTGCTGGCGCGTATTTTGCCCAACAAATTTTGGTGTTGATGCATATTTGTTGAATTTTATGAAGTAGACAGATGATTGAATTTCAATGTCATATTCCGTATAAAAGCTTTGGGTAGAGTCCACTTATTTTTTAAATAAAATGATAGATCACTTCATCGGCTTCGCCACTCCGTCGTAGATTTCGCGGTCCTTATTTTAAAGCCCTTGTGAAATCAAGTTTCGCATTGCCCCAGATTCAGGAGTCTATATTCGCGAAGTTGTATGGGTTTTAGTTCCAAAAGAGGGATTGAAGAAGTACAATACAGTCCAATCAAAACTTTTTTAATAACAAGGAAGTATCCAATACAGCGGTTAATGTCAATCTTTTCAACAATCCTGTTCAGAGTGCGGAATTCAGCATAAAAATAAATGATTTTTCGATCAAAGTCATGTTACTGTCGGGAATGTCGTAGTCTTTTTGCACATTAAAGCTGGCTGGTACTTGTGAGCCTCCTTTAGCCTTTTTTAATTTAATTGCTATGATCTACTGAATGAAACTACTCTTAACGGTCTGACAAATGATTTGTTCTTTTCTTTCCAGGTTCGCCCATACGTACCGACTTTGATACCCTTTTTCAAGGCTTTCGTGCTTTACTTCTTCCTTTTTTGCTCAGATCCACCATCAATTACCTACTGCATTTTCAAATGCGCCCCAATCTGTTGTCTTATTTTCTTCGTGCGCTACCAGGATCTCCACATCACTGGCAATAAGGATCCTAAAGATGAGGAGAGACGCCGTTACTCAAAGTGCATTCTCGTTGGTCTAGTATTTTCCTGCCTAGGTGATGCTCTGCTCGTGGGTCGGGCCCTCGGTCTATTTGTACCCGGTATACTGGCGTTTTTGGTCGCTCATCTGGCCTACCTGACCGCTTTTGGGTTCCGTCCGCTGGCTTTGCCTCTGGCCTTACCCTTTCTGCTCCCCTATATCGTCATTAATCTCTTTTTGGGCTCTCACATATCCGGTCTGCTGTCTCTTGTCGTCCCAATTTACACCCTTATTCTTGGTACTATGTTGTGGCGAGCACTGGCTAAATCGCTAGCCGAGGAAGGGGGCCCTGCAGAGCTTTCGGTGTCTGTCTCGTGTGGTCGGAGCCCTCTTCTTTGCTGTCTCGGATGCGTTGCTGGCGGTGGAGGAGTTTGTTTGTCCCCTACCGCGCTCTGAATACAGCATCATGCTCACTTACTACTTAGCCCAATTGGGTCTGGCGCTCTCCACAGTCACCATTCAACCGGCCAAACAGCGCATCACCAACTAACCCACAGATCCTAACCCCACAATTACAGGGTTAACTTATAACAGGCACTGCGGCCAATCAAAATTATCTGTCAGAATAGCCTTTGTGGTGTCTTTTTACCCCTAACCCGGAGACATGCTCTATCTTTTTCGTCCTACAATAGTCAGAACTAATGGTGGCTAACTTTTTTTATGTTTCTGATATACTGTCCTTATCTTCATGTTGCGACAATAACTGCGGCTCCCTAAGTAAGGAGTGAGAAGTTCCTTTGACTTGGTACTTATTTTCCTTAAAAAGCAGGTCCAGAGCAGTGTTCATCGTGATTCAGCTTCTGTTGATAATACTCCTCATGATGACGGACAGCGTATTTATACGCTGATACTCGGCAAGTTACCAAAACGTCCACCAAAGACGACAGAATTTTATAGATTAAACAGCCAGTTGGCAAACTCATGTTTTCAGTAATACATCATCAGGCCGTTACAATTACATGAGGAATGGAATCATGAGCTATGTACAGATTTTATAAGTGTCATGTGTGCGGGGGGGTGATGTTTAGTCACACTTATCGTTCCCACGCCAGCCTCTAAATGGCGGAGTCGGTGTGTTGAGGACGTTGTAGCATGGAGCAGAGGGGGGGGAGGGTTGAGAGACTCGTTTTGAGTGCGCGTGACTGCTACCAGCGCGTGGAAGCGGCGTGCTAGTACCCCTTGAACTTGAAATTGATCGATGTTCACTTTTGCCTAGCCAGGTAGGCCTGTTTTCGCGTACTCTCTTCTCCAGACGCCTCGTTGTTCGGCCAATTTATCCTGCTCCACAGGAGCAGGTAAATGAATAAATGCACATCGATGTGGCCTGCAACGGTAGCCGGTCTTTACCTCCCAAATGTACGATGGGGGAGTTTGCGAAGAAGAAGTGCAAGGTCGCCGCTGGTAAAACGCTAGTGATAGCCGTCCTTAAACCTCGTCGTACTAATTCGCTTTCTGTCTCTCCTAGAAAAGCTAGTCTTAAGAATAAGTCTTTCTTTTCTGCAGTGGCAACAGCAGGCTTTGCGGTACGCTTCTTCATATTCCGGAGGATGAATCTCTTCGGATAACCGTTTTTGCGGAGTGTGTTCTGTAGGTGCTGGAGCTCTGCGTCAACCGTTTCAGGAAAGCAGATGCGTTGCACCCTGGACGTCAATTCCTGGACTAAATTTCGTTTTAGATTTAGGGGAACAAAGCTGTGAAAGCTCGTCCAGGTTTTCTTTCGGAATATTTTACGTTGCAAATAAGAACGTCGAGGAACGCGATTTCGTTGTTAACCTCAGTCTCTGCAGACAACTTTAGTAAGGGGTATACCTTGTTAAACGTTTGAACTAGCCCGCTTGTCAGGCGAAAGATATCGTCTAAGTATCGAACATAGAAATCAAGGTCGTTGAATATCTTTTGCTTGACCTTGCCCATGAAGACGTTTGCAAAAAATAATCCGAGCGGTGAACCCATCGCCACCCCGTCTATTTGCCTGTAGATTTTACCGTTGTAGAAAAACTGGACGTTTTGTGTGGATCGCGTTAGTAGTTCTTTTAAGGTCTCAACCGTCATGCCTATCTCGTAGTTCGTTTCCCGTTTAAAGTCACATAAGTAGTTTACGTTTTCTACTACGGGATCGTTGGTAAACAGTGAGGATACATCTAATGACAGCATCTTCAGTCCACCCACGTTAGTGTTCTTGATCGCTTCAACGAATTCAAAGCTGACTTTCAAGCTTCGTGGATGCAGACAAATTTGTAGCGGCGTTAACTTCTCTACCAGCCTCTGCAATGGCATGATAGGGTGCATTTATCATATCCAGAATTGGACAAAGGGGGAGTCCTTGTTTGTGAATTTTTGGTAGGCCGTACATTCTGGGTTTTGTCGTACATACAGGTCTTCGTCTTTCAAACTCTTTTTCATACAAATGCCCTTGTTGCTGGAGATTTTTGAGCCCTTTTGTCCACTGATCTTCAACGACCTCGGTACTATTCCCGACTTTCTAGGATTTTGAGAACTTTTTACGATCCGATAAGATTTCTTCTATTTTCTTAACATAGTCCTTCCTTTCCGGCAGTACTATTATTGAGCCCTTGTCCGGTCTTGTTAGCACAACGTTCTCATTTTGGTGAAGCTCTCTGAGACTATCGAGATGGGTCTTCGTCAGGGGACCCTTGCTCCTTGGAGCCTGCCATAAATACTGCTGAGCGCAGTTTAGCAGAGTTGATTTAAGATAATCAACTTCTCTAGGTTCAGATGGTTTTAGGTCGGTAGTCTGGCTAAAGAGACTTTCGAACTGGATTTCAAGCTCTAGTTACCTCCGCTTCCGCCGTGCAATGCAAAACTTAGAATCAAGGTTTAGTGCCACACAAGACACTTATAAATTCTGTTTATGATTCCATTCCCCATGTAATTGTAACGGCCTAATTATGAATTACTGAAAATGTGTGTTTGCCAACTGAATTTTATACATCTATTAAACAAGACCTCAAGAAGGAGATAATGTTCATAAGACCCCGGAGAGGTTACAGAGTAAAATAATAATTGAGTAGGGCAGGGTAGGTTTTGGGATGAGGATATCTGGGGAGAGGGAGAGGACCTTGTCCTGAATCCTTAGGGTCGCTTGCCCATGGCAGTCTACTCAAATTATTTGCTTTTGAACGATAAAAGTTGCACGCAAGAACTTTACTTCTCTGGGTGAGAGAATCAAGTGGGTTGCAAACAGAGGTGTGGTATGCAGATACTCACTGTAGGAAGTCACATGAGCTTTGGCGAAATGGTTGGCCAAATGCAACACCAAGGTTCAGTAACCATTGTGCGGATTGCGAAATGATAATAAGTCAAGAAGTGTATCGTAGTCGTGCCATTCCATCGCAAAGGTCCCCTGTTTTGACCGCCACTCACACCACCCCATCTGGGTTTTGTAGTCAGTATCTTCAAATCGTCTTTCTAAGAGCCTTCTGACCCGTAAATCCAAGGTTATTTAAACAGTTCAACATTTGGAGTTCAATTCTCCGTCCTGTACCATCAACGGACGCGTGAGTGTTAAATCGTTAGTAGGTAACGGCACCAACATGCTCCGAAATTGTTTACCCTTCAAGGTTTGTGGAAGCAAAACTAGAGTGATGCGGTTGCGTAAGTGCGAGCAGGCGACTAATGAATCACGTCCGCAACAACGAAGTATTTAGCACACCCCAGCAGCCTTAAAGTATTAGTACTCCTCACCCTCAACTGCGGGGCACGCCAATAAAAAACAGTGCTCCCCTGCAATAAATGGTTTGCGTCTAGAATCACAGCAGTTTCGATTTATCCAACGAAATACGGCAGCAACGTTTTCACAAGTCGTGAATACCCATGGAATTCATGAACCGATAACCACTAGTAGGACACATTCAACTCAGCTACTTGACTGGCTGGAATCAAGGTACTTTTGTTAACGACTGCCTCACGCGAATTTTTCGCGTCGTGCAACGGTCCTATTACTTACTTTTTTAAAGTACTCAAAGGCAAGGAAGTTATTGACAGAGTTCACAACGTTATCGATGACAGTGTGAAAGCTAGAACTCACCCCATTGCCTGTGAGAAACTACTCCGTAGAGGACGATATGCAGTCGACTATGACCCGATGGCAGAAAGACATTACCTACGAAGACATGAGAAGCTGGCATGGCCATTTCTGGCTTATTTTCCGTCATCAGCTGGACATATCCAACCACAAGTGTTGTACCACCCACGGCTCCAACCCATGAACGTTGATTAGAAGTCTGGCTCTCTGATCCTTGAGCCACGGGCTCGTTGTCTTGTCGGTTTCAATCGGGAATATTAAAATTGGTGGATGGGTGCTCACGGATCGTATACAGTGCTCACTCTCGAGCCCCAAAGTAGTACGGGATGGTTGAGTCCCTTAATCGATCGGTGAGCGTGCATCCACCTATGCCCCGATGGTCACAATCCGAAATCCTATACGTCGGCCGGTCTTCCCTCATTTTCCCGCTCCATCGTAAACAGGCCTTCCACGCAAGTATGGGACTCTAAAGTTCTCCGTTACCCCATAACTGCGGAAATTAAATCTCTCGAAAAATTTTCTTATTTTAAATGGTCAAATATTTCAATTAGAAAAGAGTATTTAAAAATAAATGCAAATTCACTACTAGCTACTTGTAGTGTGCTTCTACCTGCATGGCATGTGAGCTGCTATTGACTGGGCATAACTTATATGCGGTTTGCAAAACACCCTACTACTGAAGCTTCTATGATTTATACAGGCGCACTGAAAGTGTAGGGAAACTAATCGATTCAAAACCACAACAGAATATGAAATCGTAAGCCCAGGAAGTTGTAAACTACAGATTTTTTATAAATCAGACGAGAGGCAGCTTGAAACACCAAATACGATTGCGTTTAATTTCCTATGAATGGTTCGAAGAATTCAATTTTTCGCCTGTCTTTTATAAAATCTATTTAGACCTCTGTGTGTGTGTGCATCCGCAAACAATAGATTCATGAAAATTACTATTGTGATTCATTCATATGAGGGCCAAAGGCGGATAGTTTTTCGGGTTGACCTGAAAATCAAAACTTAAGCTTCCCCTAGCAGTCATATTTGGACAAGCAGTTATTAATTTATAAAGTTGGAAGTATAATATATGGGTTGCATTTCCAGGGCAAAAAGGAGAAATCCCATTCATTTTTTGCAGTTGGTTCAGTTGAGCCCCCCCCATGTACATTTGTTTCTTCGCGATCGCAAGAGACGGAGCACTAGCTAGTGGTTCAAGTGATAGGCGATTTCCTGTTAAGGTTAACTGACGACAGCAGATAAGTAGGGAACGTCTCAACCTATCTTCCAAAACTTTTTTGGCATTTTTTCTCCTCCCAATATCCCTACAGATACCAGAATGATCTTGCGCAAGCCGACCAAGAAAAACGCAACGAAGAAAGAGTAAACAAGCAACAGCTAAAGGGCGTAACTTTGGCAAGTTCTGAGTCCCCTAAAGAAGTATTTTCCTCTACTTGCTAAGCTTGCGTCACGAACTCCTGTGTTTTGTCCGTAACCACCAAAAAGCAGACTATAGCATCAACGTGAATTAGAAAACAATGAACCTAGGTAAGCTCCATGCGCTTCTAGAAATCTGGAAGCATGTACCAATTTCAGAAGGACAACTTGCAAGAGTCTTGACGCCTATCCTCTCGTATCAAGCCTAGTAGACAAGTAAACGCCATTTTCCACACTGAGCAATATGTCAGTCCTCCACGCTACCCAGTATGCTACAAGGTAAGTCTTCTAATCAGGTGAACCTTAACCCACACGGCTGCTTAGAGAGACGTCACGTAAATTGCGCTGAATGCAGTTACACTTTCGATGGTAGCTTGCTACGCATTCATTGGTCACAATCTACTTAGGTGGCTGCTTAAACCGCCTCCTTGTTGCAAACATGTCGAACACTTAACCCAGCGTTATGTGTTAGCGCAGTGGCAATTTTCTTATGCTTGGTTCACTTCTGACAATCTTTATGCCCATCAACCAAAAGAAGTTGTTTTTTATAAGTTTTATAAATAACTTTCATTACTATTTGTTCGTGAGAGTTGTGATTTTGACTCCAACAAGTGAACTAAGTAGAAAGCACACTCTGGCAGAAGATGTTAAGAAAATATCCCGCAGTCACGTTGGAGGGGACGAGGTGGCCTTCGTTATGTCCAAATACTCTTAATGGGCTTAAAGACCGGAATAATGCCTGGGAAATATTTAAGGAAACGAAGCCCCAGCGTTCGTCAATCTACCACCACCCCCACCACCAACAGTAGACGACTCTGAGACCTGTAAGTAAAAAGTCATCTTTGTGCCGAACCTACTGCATCAACGTTGAAAAAAGAATCAGATTATAATAAACTGCTAATTTCTACAGGCAAGTTTTTTATTCACATTTTTAAAGAGGGAAAAGGACTTCCAAAGAAGCACACTTACACAGCATATTTGCTTGAGAACATCTAAAACATCAATGGGATCCAAATCGTTTTTTTAGAACTCGATAAAATTGCCTGAATTTCTGTAGGCTAATTAACCTAGCTTAAAAAAATGCAAGAAAGCAAACATAAACTGGAAAGCTAGCTATCTCACAACTGTGACGGTTTTTAGGGGATAAAAAGATCACCGAGTTTGCCAAAGTAATTTAGATTGCCATGAAGGTTTTCTTTGCTGATTACATACCTGCATATGCGCTAAACTGAGGCAGGATCCCGGGAGTTTTCAAATAACCTTTTTGTGGTTGGCATTTCGACAATAAACAGCTTGCCTTCATATGATGCATTTTTTAAATACTTTTCACTGATGTTGTTCACCTGCATCATTTGCCTGTATTCAAGGATAATTGAATGCTTGCACCAAACACTCAGAAGTAATAGTAAAGGAATGGGTACTTGCCTGAATGACCTACATTCTACTGTTGAAGCTTATTTAAAAGTTTTGGAAATCTTAACTCTGCATTGTCTTTCGATAGAGACGTTGCCGGCGCAGCCGGTGAGGATCAATCGACCACTTTCGTTTGTTTTCTGTTTTACTTTTGTGGGGCATGGTCTGCACACAGTGTTCTGGTGTTGATGCCCACTATGCGTTTAGTCGCACTGTGACGCAGCGCCACCTAGATTCATTTTTAGGGCAGTTGACATTCAGGCTCCTTGCAATCCCTCCACCCATTACATCTAACCCATGAAGTATAAAATACGAACGCGTTTCAACTGCGTGTATTGCAGGTTAGTATTTAAAGTGTACACCACCAACCGATGTTCAGGCATCCCTACCAAAAGCGATCGACTTACATCTTTAACATAAGCACTTGTCAGCACGTTGAATTTGAGTTACTAAACGATGTCTAAGCTGTATGCATTGGGAGCCGATTAGGTAAGGATGACTTTGATGGCCGTCTTAACAGAAGACGGGAAAAAGAACCGTCCACAATTTATGTGGCTTCGTGCCAAATTCCAAGGAAATTATTTTTAGGTATAAGTTAGAGTGAGGTGGTTCCTATTCCCATGCCCCGTTTAGGCGGCCATACAAGGCAGCTTTACCACCGATTCTTGTGCGTACCCTACTTCCCAGTAGGGCACTGAATCATGTCTGTAGTCGACGCCTATTCTGAAGGATGCGAGACATCTGACCTTAGTTTCGGAAACTTTCCGTATACGAGGTTCTCCGTCAGGGCACTAATCGGCGGGCCATAGTTCGTTTCACTAGCTTGTTGAGCGTGCATATGCAAATTCGTTCGTGCTCAACTGGATAGCTTTTGCGGTTGCTTTTTTTTGGGGGGGGGCGGCAGACCAGAAGATCGCTCTCAGTATAGTATTCATGTAATGCAGCTGTTTGGCAGCTTCTTTTCTAACTTGCTAACAAGGCTAATGCGGATAGTGTGCCCGGAAGATCTCCCACCTTGTTCTGATTTAGGGCTCCTAGTAATATTTGGATGGAAATGTATAGTGGGAGAACTGTGGTCAAACATTTAAGCCCACTTACAATGAGTGCATTTTCCAGAAGCTGGTTGATGCGCAGTCTCTGCAAAAATGTCGTGCAATCTAAGGAGCCTAAAAAGTTAACATAACCGGAACGAAATGCACAAATTAAAGTTCACATTGTCCTCACTACGCGGTGGTGTTGCACAACAAGGATATGTTAACTTTACATATACATTGAGAACTGTCAAACTGTAACTTATGAACTTTTTTCTGGGAACTCTTCTGAAGACAGAAGATACTGAAAGGCAGATTTTTCGTGGATTCAGTCTTTGAACCTTTTTGCTTGCTTTACTTGTGCTTGGCATCGCATAAACTCTAAAACCTAGGTTACGCAAAGAATTAATATCTGAAGCAAGCACAGTCATTACCTTCGATTATTCACTTTGACCGTTCAACCTATCTACATGATTTAGGATTCGCCAACAGACTGCAAAAATCTGGCATAAAACAATGCATTCAAGCGTCTAGTAAGTGATATCTGAACGACTAAGACTCCGGCTGCTTCGGTTTTCAAGGGTTGGTTGTGAAACTCAGACGAGTTAAAACCTAGGTTGTTTACTGCTAACTAGCTAATAAGAAATGGCTCATCAAAATAACCACTCTCACGCCAACTTTGAGTTTGTCAAGACTTAATGACGGGTAGAGAAGTCATTATGTATTGTTAGATAAACATGTCAATGAAATTGGAGTAATTTTCTTAAATGAGACCTTATGCGTTTAGGCAGTTTCCAAATACTTTTGGACTGAAAATGACACGACTAAGTTTGGCTGGTCTATTGATGAAATAAGAAGCTCACGGTTATGCCACAGAGCTTCAGATAAGAAGCGAATCGAATCTGAGACTTCAATGAATGAAGCATATTAATCACACATACGTGCACATGCCTCTAAGGCATAATTTTGGCCAGTTCCCTTTTTGTCTAGCGGCACCACAACGCTCCTGGGAGTCAATGCAGCTTACAAATGACAATGGAGTAATACAGTCACATTTAAAATCTTGTTATTAAAAAGTTATGCCGGCACGTCTACTGAAAATGGCCCCTTTCTTGAGGCCTTCAGTGCTATAAATGTAAGTTCATATTCATTTAAGAGACAAAACCCCTTTTTAGCCTAGGGATAAAACAACAAAGTTTCCCCTAATGCATCCATGCAATACATGAAGTAAAATGGGAGGCTATCAAAAAAGGGATAAATAAATAATTTTCGATTTGAGTTAAATTATATTTTTCCGGACAGTTAACTGTTCGTATACACCTCTTCACGGGGGCTGTTTTCGAAGATGCGTTTTCTAAAAATCAGGATTTGATGATAGCATTTGCATACTGATTGAAATTTTTAAATAAAAATAAGCATTTGTTGGATGTAATCGAACTTCATTCAAAAGCTTAACTCCATATCAGATATTCAGATTTACGATTATTAACCCGATCATTTTGCGAAGCGAGGAGAATTAAGATGAACTGTAAAGAATCAAACAAGAAAAACGACATGGGCCGCTTGAAATTGCAGACCTTTGTACACTCACGTAGGCTCTCGATTCGGTAAGTATCCAAACTCTCAGAAGAATGAGATGTGATCGCCTGAAAAAAACGTGTATTCACCTGACATTTTGGATTTTCATTTGCATTTACCACCGCAGACAGGCAAACGCTCTTCTCATTGGTTGAACTTAATTACCCTATTATTGCTCCTTGCACATTCGTGTTTTTGATCGGTGATGGCTTTTCTTAAATGCCTAGATCTTAGACGACCTTCAAGCGTATGGAATTTCAGCGGTCACACCTTAATTAACGTGACTGCGTAGTATCATGCATGAGTTATCACGTTATCCGTGTTTTTAATTTTCATGTGAAATTTTAAAACTAGACAATAGGGTATCGGTTTTGTTGGAAAGCGTATTTGAACTTGGATTAGCATTAGACCCAAGGATGGAAGGGCTCGACCATCCCTTGACAAAAATAACTATCCAGCTTTGAAGCAGTCTTAGATGCTACGATAACGTTAAATACTGAATTCGTTAATAAATTTCAAGACATGTATGCATAGTTGTACTCTTTCAAAGGCACACGTTTGTAACATAAACTTAAGTCATTGCCAGATGTTATTTAACGTTACTCTAAAGTTTAAATGCGTTTGAGTGTAGGTATGATTACTTAAGATTGTAACATTTATAAGCTTTAAGCGTAATCCTAAGATATTTCGGAAACACTAGGATGCCGGTTTTTGAATTGACGTCGTTTGGGCCCTAGGAAAAATTCTCAATAAATAAAAATAGCAACTAAATAAGCATGCATCTTTTCTATTAATTTTTAATGCTTCTACAAATTCAAATATATTCTATAGAAAGCTTAAGCAAAAATACTCTTCCTTAATCTCATTTGCTTGCAAATCAAATTTTAAAGTTTCCCACGCAAAGAAAGTAGTGGTTTTGGTTAAAAAAATGTTTAATTACACAGTTATTTTACGAACGTATAATGTCCGTTCAAAGCACATCGTACCAAATCTTTTATTAATGCCCCTCATGGATTATACGCCATCATCCACTTCCATTGCAGGAAGTTATGAGCACTATATTTAACCTTTTAAGGGCACATTCCTTCCACGGAAGGTACATAAAATGCAGACTGAAAAATCTAAACACGAGGACAGGTCATGTTCAAAATTATTCGCTGCTCTGAATAGACAATTGTAAGAAGACGAGCCTTGCTATCAAATGAGTACGAGACAAAATATTTTTGCTTATGGTTTCTATTGGAATTTTAAGGGGCACCAAAATCTATAGAAAAATGCGCATTTACTATACGCTAATTTTTCTTTTGAGGTTTTTTTTCAGTAGGCTCAGAAGACGTTAGTTCAAAAACCGGCATCTTAGTACGTCTAAACTACCTTAGGATAATTCTCCAAGATAATATTACATGAGATCAGTCACTAACTGTAATTAAGCTCTGGTTTGACGCTATGTTCAGTTTAGATGTCAATGAAAACCTTCTACTTTCTCATAACTCAAAAGCAAATATTGCACACACATGTTCAATAAAACCTGAATAACACAATGTAATTTGTGACTCGCACGGTGTTCTGGGCTTACTTGCCTACAGTTTATCAAACTCTGTGGGTAATCATTCGTAGAGCAAGTTGGCTCAAATTAACTGTTTTATTTAATGATGTTAACTTAAAATGATTGGTTCATAATCTTTGACAACGATAGTAAGCGTTGCCACTGTTTTTAAGCTCGGTGCCCACAGCCCACCCATGTAGCCGCATGCCAACTAGCAAGAAGTTAGAAGCGTTAAGCGACGAGCTTATTTTACGTCAATACCCTCTCCTGCCCCGAGTTTCTGGCTGCACATCCAACATTCGGACGTTTTGAACAATTTTTTGTCAGAGGTTTTCAGGATGTTACCGAATTTTCGTCTTCTGTAAATAATTTAGCTATAAACATATGAATGTATGCTAGTTTATGCAATACTCTCAGGAATAGGCATCGAGCTTAGAGTTGGCATCATTTATTTACTGTTGAACACAGCATCATGTGGATGTCCCATACTATCTTGCTGCATCACGTCTATTTTATATAGCATTTTGGTCTATTATCACGCATAATACAATGATAAATTTATGACTGCAAGAGACAAATATATGCAGAAAATAAAAATAAGGTTGCATAAGAAAGCAATCCACTTAGAAATAGAAGTTGTAAGGCACTTCGCAAGACAGAGTAAGTGAGAGCGCATAATTTTAGTGCACTTATTTTTATCGCCCAAGTCAACTAACAGAATAACTACTTCACAAACACTAGAAAGGCACCTAAGGTTTCCGCGGAATCTTGAAAAAACCTTGACAAAAAGTATCATTATTTTGAGCGAACGTTTTTTATGTAAGGTAGGTTGCAAAATAAAAAATATCATAAATTATAAAAATAAAATTCTCTCAGTGAAATACGTGAAAAACTTAAGAGAAAGTCAAAACTGACCTAAAACTTAGTCGTTTGAATTTGATTTCCGCATAAATCCATTCATGTTCTTCAGAGATGTTGCACAGTATTTAATTGCATTTAATTCAATTCATTGGAAATGGTTGAGGCTATAGACATCATGCTCGAGGGAGGCGAGCATTTCGTTGTTTGAAACTCCATTGATATCCACATGATATTTAACAAATTTCGTTTTCATCCGTTAAAATGCTTCATACTCAACACTGTTATATCTTAAAGTTGAACTCTTTAAAAAGGCCTCCAGGTTCCGTTTAAAACCGCAGTAGTTGTAAATTATATGACATGCCTTGTGCACAGCACCAGGACAGGCAAGAAAGGTAAGCGCCATTTAAAATTATGGGGTATCTTGTTATTTACTTTACCATAAAAATCTGAATATTACCACATTTACGATTTAAATATTCGCAGAAGACACAAGTTCATGAAAAAGGTTGTTAAAAGCCCTTTTTGGTACTCTCATCAGCCCAAAGAATATGGCTTGGCACGCCAATCCAAAGTACTAACCACAATTTTCGTAACTGGATTGAATAAACATTCATAACATTATTCAGTTCAGTTCAGTTCAGTTCAGTTTTATTTAGGGAAATATAGGCGAAGCCTTTGAGCTTCCTATTGATGTCAATAACACTGCAAATTAAAAAGGCTGACATATAATGGACGTTGGACACAAGGTTATTTCCCGACACTGCAGGGCATCGGACAAATAATTATAAATTAATGTTACTCATAAATAGGAAGTTGTATGTTATATGACGTGAAAATTGTGGATGGCAATATGTTTCAGAAAATTTGTGAGGTTCGGATGTCGTGGTGGTACTTATGGCTGTACTGGTCAAACTTCCGCTTGAAAGTGTCAACGGATGGGGACATGATTATGTTGGCAGGCAGAGCATTCCAGGCCTAAATCACTCTGTTGGAGAAGAAGAACCTTCTTGTGTCGAGTCTTTCACCTGTCATACGTAGTTTAATGGGATATACTCGCAAAGTAGTGGTAGTGGCCAGCTCAAAGAAGTCGCCAGATGTAAGGCAACAATCCTGACCCCGCAGCATGCGAAAGGCTTGTATTCGGTCGCCGCGTAGCTGTCTATAGTCCAGAGGAAACAGATCAAGATTAGACAATCCTGTCTCGAAAGCCAGGTAGCTTTGACCTTGAACCAGTTTGGTTGCACGTCTTTGGACCTTCTCAAGGGTGTTGTGGTCTTTGACAGACCACGGTCTCCAGGCTTGTATGGCAAATTCCAATTAAGGTCGCACGAACATCCCGAAGACCTTAATAAAGCACTCTTTGTCGAACTTTGCAAACGTTCGCTTAATTAGATAAAAGCTTGACATGACAGATTTGGCTAATTTTGAGCAATGGAGTGATAGCTTCAGTGTGGGCGTGATCCATACTCCTAGATCTTTCTGAGCCTCTACCTCTGGTAGCGGTGTGTCGTCAAGATAGTAAATTCTCTGGTGCCCGGAGCTGGTTCTGTCGAATCGCTGAATATTGCACTTGGTAGCATTGAATGGGAGGAGCCAGTTGTGCGACCATTCCTCGAGTCGATGTTAGTTCGCCTGTAGACTTTCTTCACAAGCAGCGTTGTGGATGACCTTCCAAAGCTTTATATCGTCAGCAAACATGGCGGTGTCACAGTCCAAGCCAGTTACGCAGTCATAAATGTATATAAGGCAGAGGATAGGGCCCAGGACGAAGTCCTGAGGAACCCCACTCTCAACCGCCGCCTCCGCAGATTGTTGATCGCCAAGACGGACAATCTGAGATCGCCCAATCAAGAAGTTTTCGATCCACTTCAAAAGCTTGTCCCTTACCCCAATACGGTTGAGTTTGTATAGGAGACGTTGGTGAGGCATGCTATCAAAGAGCCTTCTTGAAGTCTATGTAGACTGCGTGCACCGCATTTCCTTTATCGACCGCTCGGGTCCATCATTCCAGACAGCAGAGCAAATTAGTTAAACAGGACCTTCCTCTGCGGAATCCATGCTGCGCGTCAGATAGAAGATGATGCCACTCCAGAAACTGCATCAGTTCACGTTTGATGATTCGCTCCATAATCTTGCAACCTATGGAGGTGAGACTTACCGGCCTGTAGTTATTTGCGGAAGCCTTGCTGCCACTTTTATGTATCGGGGAAATCCACGCGGTCTTCCAATCGGGTGGCTATCTGCCTGCAGCGAGGGAGGCTTGGAAGAGTAGACACAAAGGTTCTGCCAACTCTACGGCCAACTCCTTTAACAACTTTGGCGGTATTACATCAGGACCTAGTGATTTGGTTTCGTCTAGCTTCAGTAGTTCCTGCAGAACAATAGGTTCTGTTATGACCACTGAGTCAATTGTCGGGATCTCTTCCACACTAAAGTTATCAGCGGTTAGATTGGCTTCTCTCGTAAAAACCTACTGAAAGAACTCAGATAGATGCTCAGCCTTTTCCTCGTCCTTCCAAAGTTCAACGACTTCATCCGTTTTTAACAAAGGGATGGGGTCTTTATTTCGAGTGCACTGCCTAATGTAGTTGTAGAAGAGCTTCAGATTTTCTGCTGCACGGTTTATCAAGTTACTCTCAAAACTTTGGCGGGCTTTATAAACCAGGCCTTTTAACCTGTTCCTCTGCGTCTTGTACTTCGTCAGCGATTCGGCGGTCTTTTCCCTGAGATAAGTTTGCCACAGCTTTCGCTTGCGGTTTACTTCACTCTTCAGTGTGTTCGTTAGCCACTGGGGTCTGTTGGTGATCTTTTTTCGAATTAGGACAGTAGTTGGTAAAAAGTCCTTGTAATATGGCCTTAAATTGCAACCAATCCTCGAGAATACACCCAGTGAATATTTCATTCCAATCTAAATGGCACACATCAATTTTCATTTGAGTAAAGTCTCCACGCCATAGGTTGCGTTTGACAGTGATGCTTCGATCGGGGACACAGAAGAGTAAATATTCCCATTGTAGGACTACGTGATCACTTTTGCCCGGTGGGGATAGACAGTTAACAACATCTACGCTGTCAGGCACCTTTATCAATACAAGGTTCAAACAATTAGCTTGTTGCCCCTCGCGTATTCTTGTCAGATACAGGACGTGTTGAGTTAAGAACGTTTGTGTATAGCTTCTAGGAGATGGAAATCGAAGTTTAATTCCTGGCCTGGTGCCGAGCTCAGATTCCAATCGATATTCGGAGCGTTAAAGTCGCCCATAATCATAACTTTGGATCGACTAGCAAACGATTCTAAATCATCTATCAGTCTACTGTCTGACTGCGGATCGTTTCTCGGTGGTCGGTAGACCGTTAGGATCTCAAGTGCTTGAGACCCCGGCGTTCTGATGGTTTATTAATCCCTATAAAACAATTAAATTTGTTTTCTGCGGCCGAAATCTACGCAAATTGCGAAATGAGTTACGCACGACTAAAACGGTAATTTTATTTCGAAAGTAAATTACGCAGGGGCTAGCAAGATGCTTGGCAAGAGTTCTCATGCTATGTAATGAGTTTATTTCTCCTGGTGGTCTGTCTTCCAGTCAAAAGAGGTAATGATTTCATGCGAAATTGTGTGGAATAAGGTCGGGCAGTGTTACATGATTTTCGACAACAAGTGAAATTTTGAAAACTGACAATACTTTGCAGGATTTTCTTCGATAAGTTTCTGGGAAATATTTATTTTATGGCTAGAGGACACGAAAGTATTATGGAGGCTGCAGTTAACAGTTGATCTCCCCAACTCTTACTGCCGTTTTTTTGAGGATTTATTTTGATACTTGCAACATACCAAGTGAAAAGCAAATAAAATACTTTGAACACTCTGTATCGGCATAGGAATAATTAGTTGAACCATCGATGCACCGTTTCATCTTCCTATATTTATCGATAAGTTGGTCCCAGAAAACGCTAAATTAACATTTTGCTGGCAGTGCACTTTGAATTCTTTGGCAAACTTAAAGTAAGGAACCAAAATGATGAAATCTTACTGAAATTCCAAAATGTATTTTCGATTTAAAAGGATAACATAAGGGGCCTTCAATAGTGATTATCGTGCAGTATAATCCTAAAATCTTTTTTATTCACGATCGGATACTGGTTGTTGAATGCGCTTATTTCAGGTGACACAGAAACGTGGCTATTTAAAAAAAAGACGGCTTAAGTATTATAAAATTGTTTGCATTTATTTATACTACCTTCGTAACTTCAAATAAATCTAATGGAAAGCAATAAGGATACTTTGCTTACAAATTTAATTTTATTAAGTGAGGAAACAATATATTTAAATCTAAAAGTTATTTGGTATCAGGTTTTTGCGACCGTAAAAGGTCCATCAACATATAATGGTATTTGCCTGTCTTTTAAATATAAGCATAAATTATAAAACATAGTTTACATCAATCGAAAAGTTTATGAGCACCATCAAGTAGCTTCATAAGGACAAAGAGGAAGGTTTAATTTTATATATAAAATATAGGAGGTGTAGACTTTAAAACAAAAACGCATAGGCAAGGGGTGATAGGATTTGAAATTATTCGGTATTGAATAACATTTTTAAACCAGACGAAAACATTTCTTCCGGGACAAAATGAAAAAAAGATATTTTTTACTATCAAAGGATTCTAGGTATAACTTTCCACTGTTCATGCTTTCCACAGAATATATTTGAATTTATAAGTAAACTGAAGCCAGTATAATATTTTTCAATTAACTATTTTTACCAACTGTGGTTCTCGCATGCAACTAGAAAGACGAAAAGTAATATATAATCAACATTTTGTTTAAACTAAAATATTTAGGGACTATACTGCACTATAATTAATATTACAACAAAAGGTTATTGATTTTTCCTAATTCAAAACGAATTTCAGCTAAAAGTTAGTGAGCCAGGTCACCTATTCCCTGTTAACGACTTCCTCGACCATTTGTCCCCTTTTACATAAGACTGCCTTGGAATTGAAATGTAATGCTACTTTAAGCCCAAAAACTCTGACAGTTTTAACCCTGAAATGATTTTGGAAAAAAAACCGTGAAAGGGATCGAAGGCCCCAATTTTATTTTCAATGTATAGGATATTTGAAAACTTTGCTTAATTCGTGCGCTTTCGGATGTAAACTAATAAGCAAAAGTGTACATTAACTTGCTTACTTTTTGTTTAAGATGACTACCTTGAAATTGATAATTTAGGACTGTATGAGATAGTTTGATTATCTTTAATACATGAAAACTAAGCTGCTTCGTTTTTTCAGTTGAGCATTAGTTTCTAAATTTTCGTAGGCTATTTCGCATATTTTGTAAGGATCACAAAACACCTAATTTTTTTAAAGGTGAGGAGTGGTTTTATTTTGAGGATCTCTTTTTATTTATGCTTGAGTAAATTAAGTTAGCGTCGAATTATGAGATAAGGAGGTCAAATGATACAAATTAAAAAGGATTATGGAAAACTTCCAAAGTCTAAATTGCAGAATATTTAGTGTACATGATCTTAAATTTGACCAGCGTTTCTATCTGATCGGTATCCACACCTGACGTTCGAATTGGGGACTTTTCGGACTTCAACAATTAGTCCGATTTTGAGTAAAAATGTGCTTAATCATTATTGAGTCAGGTGCTTCGGCAATGTAAACTTAAGTTTAATCAAGTTAAAGAAGTATCCAAGTTTAAACAGAGACGATAAAATACGTTCATTTTGCTCTGATCTAACACGCCAATTCTTTCCTCGACAAAAAATCTTTTTTCCCCACAAATGCGCCTGTCCCTGTAGGTAACATTGTTATCAAAAAGATTTCTCGAGTCAAAAGATCCTTTACAACGTTTGACAGTAAGTGATAAAGTTTTTGCCCTTGCTCATATTACACACTGAGTTTGAACGTGGGTTAATCAATGATTTCGATCTAATTATCAATGAAAACTTTGTAAGTAATGTTGGCTGCGGATATATAGCCCGCGCCACACACAAACATTTTTAACTACAATAGCACAGGACTCGTGGAACTTTGATAGCGCAAGTTTTTAATTCCTGTCAAATTTATTATTCAGGATGACATTCAATTAAGCTGACCGTTGGCTGCTAATACCTGTGATTTATCAAGTGTGATCTTGCATGCAAGATTTTACAGTAATCGGAGTTTAATGAAGTTGTTAAACGAAGTCAGATAAACTGCAAACTTATAAAGGAACGCACGATCTTTTCGCAACCGATAATTATCCTCTGGTAAGCTTATTTCATTATGGTGCTCTCATTTGGCCTTTTGAAGACCTGGTGCAAATATGTTTGCTCAAACTAACTCATAACACTGTTCGAGGATTCTTAATAATTTTCCGGCTCCTTAGAGATGTACAAAGTGAGTATGACATAATTAGCAAATTGTTTTATGCCATAAATGCTTACATTGAGTGACAACGGACTTACTGTTTTTCCCCTAATACTCACTGCTGGTAAGATGGAAGCCGGCCTTCACTTTAATAATTTGTCTTCTTCCCAACCGTGATTTGGTTGCTCATCCTTTTCAGGTAGGACCGTTTATGTTTTGGTTGTGGTCACTTAAGAGAACACATAAGGCGTTCAAGATAACCGGAACTAAGTCACTTCCGGTAAGGACAAATGCATACTTTGGCATATGGTAATTCCAAATAGCTACCGAAGTAGGCTTTCTAAACTCAGGCGAAATTCACAGCCCAACAAACAGCCAAGCCCGTCTAAAAAAGAATCCAACTTAGGCTCGCTTCACGTCATAGAATTAAGTTATCCTACCAAATGGGAATCTTCTATGTCCCTATGTTAAAGGCCTTTTTGTTTACCAATCATCCAACCGAAACAAGTGAGAAACAGCAAACCATGACTTCGGGTTGATTGTGGTGCCGGGGTGATGACAATGTTCCGACGATGATCGATAGAGATGTATACTCGAAACCTGTAATAAATAATTTCATTAATATGCCCCGATATTATATGCATTAGGCGTTACGAGGACAAATGTCAGTTAAGTAAAGAGGACTATCATTAGATAAGGGTAAAACTTCCATACGCACAACCATTTCTCAATTGGACGTGTTGGTAATTCAATACTTAACAGAAGTTTTACAGCCTCTGCACATCACACGTAAACTATAAAACCTAATCTTAACTTCTCTCTGGAAGCAGAGGGATGCTTTTATAGCTTTTGTAGCCATTAAGTACTCATCACATCCGGCGTAAAGACAACTTACAATATTATATTCTTTGGATGGGAGGGAAGGGGCTTGCGCTTACAAAGTAACACATGCAAAGGGGAGGTGCTGTTTCGGCATCACGCGGTCGCGTCCATTTTTTATTCCTTTTTTAGGTTCCCGATGTCTCGAATTAAGGCATTTTGTCTTGTGACATCCGTAAAACTTGTCTCCAGAATCCTCTTAAACATTATTTGAGTGACTAATAATTACGAATAAAAAGTTATCCGAGTCATTTTCAGTCCATTATTACTAACGGAGACTAAAGAAGCAAAGGTGTAAAGTCGGGATTAAATACCACCTCGACAGAGCGACATCCTAAAGTTCTTGGTTTGGTCGACAGTATAAACAGTCACTGACGTATGATGTAGAAACCGCACCGATCGGCTGGATAAGCTTTGTGGATTTTTATGAGAGGCCACAGACCACCATCCTGACACTTCCAATCCTAAAGGAACATCAAGTCTTTCGAACTGCCCTCCTCACCTGATTTTGCCTCAAGTACGACGTGCGTACTGAGACATACAAGTGAGGCTTTTTGGGGTGTGTGAATGCAGTTGACGGCACCCGTCGGCGCACGAAGAGCTTAAATACAGTCACTGGCATCAGCAACCCACCTTTTCTTTTCATCGAAATTCGTCTCTGTAGCCGATCCTGACATAAAAATTACTTCGCTTAACTCAAACTTACTGTAACACACGGGTTGCCCAGACATTGGAGAATGTGGTGAAAGATTTGTTTGAGGTTAACGAACGCTGCCTCTCAATTTTTACAGCAACCATCCAGTAACTCACAAACGAAGCTGTGAGAACACTTTTCACACGAATCCAGATTCATGGCGATAATCCGGAAAAAAAATGTTAAGCCCGATATCTCTGTGACCGGTTTGTGCCGAAGGGCTCTTCGGAGGCGTTCCTACGCCGATGCATACGTGATCGCCCCTGGAGGACCCAACCAGAAACAGTCCCTGTGGTATGGCATACGCTGCAATACATCAAGGAAGTGTTGGAGGCAACTGAGTGCATTGTAACGGAACTAGGTGATGGAATTGCATATCGGCCTAAAACAACCATGCGCAAGAGGGTCATTAAAAGTGGGGACCGATTAAATCCCAGAGAGTATTTGGACTTAGTGTATCATATGCCGTAACTTAAGTGTCCCCGTACCTTCACAGGACAGACTGGATGCATACTTGGATCACGTATACAGTAACAGAAGTCCTCTGTGTGACGGGTTGAAAGATTATCACAAGTGGCTGCCCCAGCTATGAAACGAGTTAAGAATTTAATTCGGGGCTAGGAGGATAATTGTTCATGCCAGAAGCAAGACAAGCTGATAATAGATGGAAAACTGGGCCTCCGATGAGAATTCAGTCGATCGATATATCAATCTGGCGTTGGCCTACCTAACCCTGTCACATCCGAAGTGACTTTGACCTCCATCCCCGAAAACTGTTGCTAGTTTATCTCTCTCGATGGGCTCCTTTAAGAGTTCAAAAACCCAGATGAATGAAGACATAATTAAGGCGATCTACCAGCCTTAGCTTTCTTTACTTATGACACCCGTTTCCCGTGAAGCAATTTCACCACACCCAAACCGTCCATTTACGTGCTAAATTTGGCTACGAAGCAAGCTGTCATTCATATATTAGGAATATGGGCGACATTCATGACGTGTATGCACTGGCAGGCTCCCTTGCAATGGCGAGCCCGGCTTTCTTTCCGATGAGCGAAAAAGTCCATGTGAACCTCCAAGAGGATGAGGGCTTACCCAGATTTCACGGATGGCGTACTCAGCCACGTCAACCGGTGGACTGATGGACATTTTGGCCTGCCTTGCATCGAAAGAGTTTCAGATGGATAGAACAGAAATAACCGAGTCACCGGCACTGTTAAAGCTCCGTCCGATCCCCTAGTATCCGCCGGTCATTCACCAAACGACCAAAGCGAATCATACGGAGTTTTCCTTGAAACAATATTCCTATGCAGACATTGAAAAAAACCACTGCCTGTTGAATAAAATAATCGCCTGGAATCTCTCCACCACTGGTGCTTTCAAGAGTCTCAACTGAACAACTGTATACTCGGCCAGAGGCCAGCAGTCAACTGTGTTCCATTTTATTCGTTAAGCTGAGGACAAATAGTCGATGATGTCATTTCACCTGAACCCGGCGATGGCGGGATGAGCCTAACGTATAATATTGTTGGGCAGGAAGTAAGCTGAACTCGAGTGCATCTCTGACAGAATGACTTTCGTTTTACGAAGCTGACAGGTCAGTTATCCTAATGAAACTTGGGAATTTGTCGTTGATGCGAGAAACTAGTTCATAGTGAGGCTCTGAACGCAAGACAAGAAGTCAACTGAAGTAGCAATTTTAATTAAACTGTCTGGACAAAGATAAATGAAAGAGCGAAGGGAAAAGTTTCTCTCATTATAAAGGAAGGCGTCATTATCTTCTCCTTTCTTACAGAATATAAATTTAATTACAGGAAATTTTTGTGTGCCAATGCAGGCACTCCTGCATCCCCGACTCCGGTGACACTGGGCCCAGATCTGTGTTATAAGCTTTATTCCAGTTAGAACATTCTGTTTTAAATACTCATAAATGTTAAAAACTCGCTAGGAAATTTTAAAAAATTGACAGCAGTTTGTTAGCCTGAACCTTAAGGTGAGGGGACTCTGACTCTGGTTGGTGAGGAAAAGGATAAGAGACGGGAACTAAAAAAAGATCAGGAACATTCCAATGTGGTTTCCAAGGACTCGGAGGCATCAGCAGCTTTAGCAGCTTGCAGGAGGGTGTCACCAGCCTGGTTATAAACGCACCGTACAAAACTTTGCACGGCAGACTGCAGACGCTCTGAGGTGGGAAACTGTGTGGCGACCGAAGTCAACTGTAACACCTCGGGCACAAGGTACTGGTGAAGTAGGATGGAGGAGGTGTCCAGATCCGCAGTCACATCGGAGAGCTCCTCAATTAAGATGGCGCGTTTATCAGGGTCCTCTTGGAGATGCTGTCCATGAAGAAGGGGCTTGACTAGGGCTTCTGGACCTTGTCATTAAATAGCAATAAATAAATGAAAAAAAATGGTTGAATGTGCATTGAAACTGTAGCTAAACATTTGATTACAACAATACTACTTGAAATATATTAGTAGTATTATATATTAAACGTTTTACAAGGAAAAAGCATTATTGATTTTACAGGTGTCCGCTCGCTAAAGCTCAGGGAGGGCAGTTATGCCCGTGTCCTACCTTTAACCCATGGCATTCCCTGACATTAACTCTCAAAACCCTAAATTTAACAAGAAGCCGGCCATTCACCAAACGACCAAAGTGAATCATACCGAGTTTTCCCCGAAACAATATTCCTATGCAGACATCGGACAAAACCACTGCCTGCTGAATAAAATAATCCCCTAGAATTTGATGCAAGGCCATCCGTAAAACAGGGGCGCACATCCTTCCGTGTTATACCTTGGACTCTCAGTTGGCTCCACAGACCTATACACAGCGGGCACATTCAAGGAGTTACTGAAGTTTTAAAGTAAAAAGGGGTTGTGAATCTCCGAAATTTATGAGTCATCCAGCTTCAGACAGCCTCGAACTTACCTAAAATTCTTCTTGTTTTCTCGCAAGCTTCTCTGGCCAGTCTTGCAACATCAGGATATGGGCAAGCCAGGTGGTTAGCTATAATATTCAACACGCTGGTGAAACCTTCAGCATCTTCCTGAAGGAAGAGGAGCGCAAGAAGACCCGGTGGAAATTTCTGCGGTCAGGTCCGCTTTTTGGCAATTATTCTGAGGCGCATCCCTACTGGAAGTAAAGAGATCATCTTCGGCTGTGGAAAAATTGCTGGTGAGGACGGATTTCACGGCAGAAGTCGGAATTCCTAGGAGTCTTCTCGCATCAAGGCAGAAGTTGGCCGCATGGAATACCAGTTCTTCGGTTGAATGATTTAAAAGCCGGCAGATACTGACTGTCAACTGTTAAAGATGAAAGGAAAGAGTATTGCCCTAAATCTCCAGCTCTCAAATGAGCAACCAACAAAAGGGCAAATGAAAACGATCGTTTGGTAGCTAATCAATAAAAATGGTCTGGTTATCAACCCACCTTCTTCAAATCTGTAGAACTAATATCCAACTTGTCTGCTGCTACTCTTCGGCCCAGCTGGCGCAGGGATTTCAGCACCTCTTGTGAATCCGACACTGTCAGGTTGGCAATCAGTCTTGGAAGTCGTTTTCCAGGATCGTCCTTCCTTGCCAACTGGGTCATTGGTTTGTCTCCTGGGACAGCCTTTGATAACGTTGAGATAAGTGAATTGGGTGTGGGTCTGGGACAGCTTTTTGACCTCTTTAGAACGGAAGGGGTCTGTAGAGGGTCCAGTTTTCTTGCCTTGGAGGTTGACCTGGGATTAGTCTATATGAAGTCAAATTTCAGTGGCATTAGAGAACAGTCACCAGTACTTCAGAAAAAACCCCACCTTCCATGTTATTCAAAGGATTAGGCCTTTTGCTACTGCAATCCCAGTTTAAATTTCTTATGAAATTTTTATAATGTATCATCTAATTACTCGACAAAAGTAAAATATTCATTTTGAATTGCTTTAAACTTGCTTTCTAGTAGAACTGAAACTTTTGCCCCACTTCAGTGTTTGGGTAACAAGTTATTCGGATTATATTCCATACATATTTGGCGGGTTTAATTAATTTTTCCAGACTGATAAAGATAAAATTCAAATGTCACTTTTAATAAATCCAATTTCTTAAAAATTCACGGGAAACCTGGTTTCAATTGTTGGAGAATTAAAAAACTCACACGTAACCCCATTTTCTCCAAAGCATCTCTAACTGTCAGCCAGCTGCGTTCGGATAGGGAGTGGAAACAGTAGTGCTCGAATCCAGCAATGTGAATCAACGCTCGTAGCATCGACCTGCCGCACTGTCTGTGGAAAGTAAAAGAGAAATTCAATAAAGTTTGCATATAGTAATTATATATATCTATATAATGCAGCGGCATATAGTTACCGAGTCTCCTGATTTCCATCCGCGAGGAATATTGCCACATTCTTCAACAGTCGGTCAAAGTACTCTTTGCGTTTGCCTCTTAGGTCTGTTGTAGTGCGGATGGCTTCAAATGCTCCACCCCTTGTCTGCTGCCAACCTTCAAGGCCAACAAGGCTAGGAAGAACTGCAGCGAGGGCCGCAGCGATGGCACTTCTACCCACGGAACTGCGTCCGTGTCCACTGTTCACTGCAGTGTTTAGGCATCCCACTGCACAGAGTGGATTAATCTTTCCAATTAGCACAAATAGACAGTCGTGTGCTTCGGTGCGGATGAAGGCTGTGCTTGAGTCGCCGCCAATTCGAGAAAGTAAGGCGGGAATCAACTGAAAGGATTCGGCTTCCAAACGTTTGTTGCTGAGTCTGTGGCTTAGATTTCGGACTAAATGTATGGCTGCCCGAGACACCTGTGCAAGAAATTAATCGGTGTTGGAATACGATGGTACGGAATGCACAGGAAATCTATGTTTAGAAACCGGAGTCTTTATTACGGTTATCACGCATTTTGACCTAGTGCATGGCTTATGATAGGCAAGCCCACCTGAGAACGAAGGTTTGTGATCGCAATCGTTAAGCCCTGTAGAAGACTGTGGATTTGCACATCTGTCCAACCCTGTAACCATTTATTTGCCACTGCGTCTACGTGGTCCGAAGTTTCAGTCGCCTGCAAAAGGCAAACTATAGCTCTGTGCTGTTCGTCCCACAGGGAGGAGTTCAGCTTTGAAAGAACTTGGGGTGGATCTGATGGCTCGCAATCCACGTGTATCCGCATGAATTCCATGTTTGATGAAAGCTCGGAAATTTTCGACCTGTCGAGTGAAAAGCAGTAAGGTTTGTAATCAACTGAGCACGTTCGTATTTTAGGCTTTAATCACAAGTATAAATAAAAAATTTCCCACTGTCCTAATGGCTTTTTTGACCTCGTTTGAATATCAAATAGCACAAATATGTCTTGGTGTATTTCGAGTCTGCACAACGTGCATGGAGAATGGCCTAAAAATGTGCATTGGTTTAGAGTCAAATGGAAATTCATCCAAGTGGCAAGACAGAAGAATGGGAGGCACTCGCACAATCGAGGTGGCTTTGGGCAAAATTATAGGAAGGATTCCTTTTCTGTTTCCTAAGTCCAAATATGAAGTTAATTCTAGCGTTTACCTCAACCCTTCTTCCAATCTTAACCCTAATTCAAGTCATAACTCTAACCATACTTTAAACCTAACCCTTATCTCCTTGAAATTGAGCGAAAGAGCAATTGTATTTTGGGAGGTGGACATTCCTAGTCCGCTATCTCACTCGCCAAACCCAGTTATGGAATGCGTAGACCGGTGCCTTATGCGACATCGCCAACTGCCCTCGAGTCGGTTTTCTCCCTGGATCATGAGGTGAAAGGGATGAGGTAATCAGAGGCTCTCTACAACAACTTTCCCTGTTTGTTGAAACTCAAAATATTCTTAAATATCACGTCACCGTAAAGGCTGTGATATGAACAGTTGTCGGTCTGTAGGTTATGCAAGCCCGTTGCTTTAACAGCCGGATTGGGAGATATGTTTACCACTATTGCTTGTGGAAACTCCAAACTCCAAATCTAGTTAAGAGAGAAAATGCGGCTTTCAAATCGTAGATGTTAATTTAACATTGAGTTCAAATTCACATTCAGCCCTTCAAGTATTGCCCGGTATATAAAAATCTAATGCAAAGGATAGAGTGTGGGTTTAAGGCTACGTAATTCTACTGTGTTATATTTTAATCCGCCCACAGGTCACTTCAAATTCGAGTGGATCATGAAAGTTAGCTATGAGGAATTATGAAACTTTCAATAAGATAATCGACTTCACACTACTCTTAAAACAAAAGACGTCCAACTTGTCAGTACTACTTTATTCCAAATAAGTTCACTTTTTCATCTATCGAATACTTCACAGTTGGTGTACGTGACGTCAAACACCAGTAACAGGCATGCACTTACATAATCGGAAGTATTCTCAGCGTTAGTTCAGGTTATCTTACGACATAATTGCTCTTAAAATGTAACATTTTAAAAGTATAATAGGCTTCTCGTGTGGTTTACCGTCAAAATTTTAAATACCCTCCCCCGATCTAACTAAGTTTAATAGACATAATTTATCGAAAGCTGACGTATGCTCGCCAAATTGTCTTTTGAATTTTTCAATGTGAATTTCGGCTACTCTAAAACAGTCCTAGTTATTTCCAGAAATGTAAAAGATAGTTCAATGATATATTATTCCCTATATCTCTTAGAATTTTAATGACTGTACCTAATGCATTAATTCTACTATTTTTTTGCGACCCCAGGAACACGCTATACAACTGAATTCCAGGATATTATTCGCGCATATTGACCTCAGCCTGTGAACATCATCGTAAGAAGGACATTTTTTGATCCCACTTGACAACCTGCAGCAGCGTCCACCAACGCTTTAGAAAATGATCATTAATATATTGCACCTTCTATCGAACTAGTTGACCATATGTGTTAAGCTTTATTGGAAGGATGAGAAAAACAACTTAGAAAAGTTTCACAAATTAAAGAGCAGACAGCGGAAGCCCTTTAACTAGAAAAATATTTATTGGACTGTCTTTGTCGCCGCAAATGGCCAGTTATGTCGCTTTCTGAAACCATTTTGTACTTATATCATCAACAGACTAAATTGGTATTATTTGCATTAAAATTACGCATTTTTCATTGAAATTAGGCGTTGGACTTCAGGTCCACATAAAGGTGTAGATTATCAAGGGGTACTGTTTTATGTTCATCAGTTACTTCAGAAAGAAAACGACTATTTGTAATATTTCACAAATTCTTGAGATATTTTTTTGAAAAGCATTCTACATTTGTGCATGCAGCAACCGGCATCATGGATCTTGACCCACGTGACAACCCATAACATTCTGCACGAGCCATGTGAAGTTTGATATTATGCGATTTTTCCCAAGGAGAACTCCGATGCTGTTGATACAAGATACTAAATGCTTGTACATAGTGGGTCTGTTCTAAGGCCGGCGCAGTAGGTGAGAGAAGTTAGGGGTCGTCGTAGCATATTGTGTGCTTGCACGAGGCAGCGTCTGAGTTGCTAAGGGCAACAATGATCAACATATTCTTTTAGAATATTCTGATCTGAACTCTCATGAGGGGCTGTAATTTAATCCAGTGGGACCCAGTACTGCATTGAAGATAGTGGCAATGGCTCCGAGCCGTTTTTTCAAATACGGCTGGCAAACTCAGCCTTCTACTAATTGCGAAGGACCGGAGGTTTAAATCTTCCGAGTCTGAAAGTGGAGCCGCAGTTATGACGCTAAGCAGCACTTGCAGACGGTGTCGCTTTTCTCTCTTGGGTCAGTTGAAAGCGCCGACACAAGAACTGAATAACTCCGAGCAGTCTGAACGCTGGAATGGGTGCCTTCCTAGCTAGAGTATCGCGACTGAGCTCTGATTCATCTCAGTCCTAAGAATATATTATAAACAACTCTGCTGTTGTCCTCAATTCGTCTACAAGCCTTCAATAACTGAATAAAACAGCACAATCTTCATCTTAATATCTAAATTAAACCCATTGCAAATGTCTGGTAGTGCGATAAATACACACAAAGTAAAACGAATATTTCGTTTTATCTAGAATAGTTTTAGCTACCCAATATGGCAAAATAGAAAATTGTTTTCTCTAGTTGGCTAATAGATGCTTAGATGGTACGTAAATGTACATTGTTCATAGACCATCTTATTAAGTAGACTAAGTAGAAAATCGAAGGCTAACAGATTGCAACCGCGCATATTACTGTATTTTTATGCATATACTTTGGCTATTCTCTCAAGTGGAAGCCGGCTGTTGTCTCACCTCTGCAAGTCGGAAGAGCAAATTATAAGCCAAAGTCTTGTTAATCATCTTTTAAAAATAAAAGTGAACCTGGGCCTTAATTAAATTATTCGCGGTTCTAGGTGTGTTGTGGTGAGACATTTAATAGTTATTAGAAAGCATAGGCAATATAACTGATAATTTCAGTTTTTGTTCTTACTATCAAATTAAAAGTTGACTGACCGAATGCATGACATTTCAGTCATATTCTGCTCAGGTACTTGAGTGGCGTTTTATCGCACCTCATCCATTGCGTTAATTTTTTTTAAAAATGTCTTTGAAAAATATTTAAAGTACTATTACTCTGTAGACCTGCACTTGCACGTATATCAGCTCCTACGGGAGATTAAGTGTTATTGAGTTAGGCAATATGCAAGTGGCATCTTGACCCTTTTAACGACTTTCGGTCAAAAAGTACGCGTACGGTCTTCCGAAACAGGGAGAGGAATGAACTGCGTCCTGTCCAATCACTACGATGAGACTTTGTTTGAAGCCGCGTTAAACGGTCAAGGTATAAGAGTTCGGTCTAACGTATACTGGGACGGCATCCTGCATGAGCTGTACCTTACGAGTAAAATTTTGTTTCCCAAACACATGGCATCTTTCTATCTTTGATGCAAGTTTTACGCACAATCGTACGAAGTGGCCGTCCCAAAGTCTTAAAGTATTTTCAACGTGAAAAGCGTCGAAGAATCTGCTTTGCGCATAGAATCTCCTAAAACTTTGGCGGCAATTTTCAAATACATATTCAACAAGACAGTGATACACTAACGAGAATGAACTTAACAATCGTTTGAGATATCACCTTAATTGAATTCCTTCAAAGTATCATGCCTCTGTTTCGAGTCTGCTAAAGTAAAACTTTACTCGGTAATAAATGTGTACATTTCCACTGATTTTCAAATCGTGTGTGGATTCAACGTTGCTTCTGATAAAGTTGAACTGACTTTTTATGTCAAACAACGTCATTTTCACGTTTAAAGGAAACTAGAGATACATGTGAAGTACAATTTATTGCCGTGAAATCTTTTAGGACTTCTACTTCAAATATGTACTATCCTCGAATAGGGATACGGATGCTCAGGTAGTAAGGAAAATGTTACAGGTGAGTCAAATATGATGTGAGTGAACTACGATTGACATTCACGTAACCCTTACATGGTTTCAGAAATAATGGTGTACTTAACCTGTAAATAAACTTGCCCATTTTTACACTTTTAAAACCTATCCAACATCCACAGCGGATTTTAAGTTTCCAAAAAAATTACTGCATGCTGCCTCAAAAGCAAAGCAATGTGTTTCAATTTGCTTAGAAAGAAACTTTTCGGTACCATAGAATGCGATGAATATATACAGTAAAATATTCGAAGAAAGCAGTTCTTTGGGAAACGGTAAAAATGGTTATTAAAGTTTTGGAACTGGTTCCCTAGGGCGTCGTCAGACGTGAAGGAAATGGGCGAAATGGTTACTTTTTAATTGGGCCTGAAACAATCGATATTAAATACACATTCTGTCTAAGCGCAGTCACTGTGGCATGACCTCTCGTCTGAATTGGCTCTCATCTTCTCCATTTTTCTTTGAGATTGCCCTACGTGAAATCCAATTCGATGTCTTGGTTATATTAAAAATATTTGAATAAACATTTGCGTATCCATGGATAGTAAATATCATTACTAATCAGTGTGGATATGTCAAGCGTTTTCATAGCCTAAATCGATTGTTTAACTCAAATCGCAGCATATACCAGTTACTCTGGATAAACCGCTGGAGCATAACCTTTTGATTCATTTAGGAGAATACCACATGATCTCGCCTTTTAAACGGGGAAAAGTATCACTCTTTTCCGGAAATTTAATCAATATTTAGACAAACAATGAAAAGCAGTGGAAAAACGCTTTCCAAGCACTAGTTGTTTCAAATAAGAGGACCAATTATCAGCAAAAATCAAGCATGCGAGGTAAATAACTTTGGGACTTTGATTCCCAAAAGGCTGAATTGTGACTCCTTAGGTATGCGCACGGTCGGTTGAATACTGATAGATGTGCCATATTCTTGATTTGGGCTGAAAGTTCAGACTTTTTTGTTGTTCCACCTTAAGGCCTGAAGAATGGGGGCAAGAAAATGCGTGTTTTAAGCTCAGTTTGCTTACCTAGAAACTCCCCGTTTTTTGAACTTGATTGGCTTTGGTGGTTTCAGATCAGGTACATTTTTGGGCATAAAGGGGTGTAACTTCGTTGGCGATTCGGAGAACTTCACTTCATTCATACTCCGTGGAGTGGATTCATCTGAGGTTTAAAAGGCGAAAATTCTGATCTACCGATAACAATCAGACACAAATCTTAGGCATTCATAAGCACGTTGAAATATGTCCTAGTCTGCCCACTCATTACCGCTTGATCACACACTGTAATGTTTAAAAAGGCACCATTGTATCCTTAAGGTAAGACCGCAGATAACAGTGCTTTGAGTCGGAGCAAAAGTTGCAGGTGATTACGGGTTGCTTTATGGCGGTGAGTGGGAAAAAATCGGGAAATATTACTATACTTTATGTGCCGTAATCACCTAGGCCGACGTTTCAACAAGGTGTAAATTCAGTGCACTAAATATTACAAGCTAATAAATGTCACTCGATAATGACTATAAATATTCTCGATCGCAACTCACATTAAGTGATCTTATAGCTCCAGTGGTAGTGTAATTAACTCCTTTCCCCCAAACGTTAGCGCAAGGTCACTAGCAATATATAAATTGTGGTAAATATGAATGCAGTGATGATGGCGCAGGAAGGCAATGACTGTCAACAATGAAATTAAAATCGAAGTTATCATCGCGTATGAGGTAAACAGATGTAGAAGGGATGGAAATTCGCTTGAAAAGCTAAAAGTAGCAGCGCGAGGCTGAAGCAAACATTATGTAGGAGTGTTAGTTCATCCGATTGGTACGGTATATTTTATCCAAATGATCATTAAACAAACAAAATGGTCTCATAAATTAAGATTTTTTGGACTAGCTTAGTAAAGTAACTAACTGACAGTAATTCAAAGGAGAGGACTCTAGCCCAACTTGTTTTATCGGTAGCAGTGTAAATGAAAGCCAAGTCTCAAACCAAGTGACCCACTATAAACCGTTTTGAATCTCACATTTTTTGCGAATTGTGAGTGCCTGAGCATGGCCATTTGGTTCCGCGATACTGCATGAATCGCAGAGTACTTCCAGTTCTCTATCAATCAATAAATCTTCAATTAAAGAAAGATTAGACTCCTGAGGTCAAACAACAGCGGTCTACATCGGAGGACACATTTAAGAAATGTACACAAAGACCGTTCCTAGTCACAAAGGCTGACAGCATTTCGTTGAGAATGACCAAAATAAAAAATAGCCACTGCGCGTAGGAAAGTAGGCGTTCGGGTTTGTCTTTGCCGCATCTAATCACTCTTCCTTAGGCTTAGTATGATTCGGCTGATTGTACATGTGTCGTTTATGCACTGCTCCTCATGTTAAAGCTGCCACGCCTCAGTAAAGACTGGTTGGCTGGAAGTTTACATTCATCAAACCATCGGCATACGTGCCTTATTATTTGACCTTGTAAACTATTGCATCTGCAAACTCAGATTGTATTGACCATGTCTATTCAGCAGAATATAATGGACAATCTTCGCGAAGCATGCTCGTCACCAAATTCACCAGTTTTTCGTTTCTTTGAACTGCTGAAAGTAAATTTGCAACTTTTTCAGAATAACTGCTTATATACCAAAAGGCAGTTAAGCTTTCACTGAGGAACTGGTGGCTGTAAGACGAATTTGGCACAGTACTGCCAAGGCTTGTAACCAAATTTGCAGAACGTTTCTTAAAAAAATGACTCCTTGGTCACGTGAGGCCTAGCATTCACTATCTACAGATAACATTTTTGGGTTAACTTAAATGATCTCTCAGGAATAAAACTTGTTAAAGTAAGGGGACAAAAGTTTGGGCAGCTTCTTTATTGGGATAAACAATAAGAGCCACTTAAAACTGACAAAGTCTGTCTCTAGCCCCCGACTCAGCACTTAAGTTGATTTTCAGGACAGCCTGAAGGCTCAGAGTATCGGAAAGAAAGACGTTAATACAAAAAAAACATATTTGGCGTACGGCTTATTTTTTCCTGCCTATACTGCTCGCAGTTGGTCTTCGAGGTGGCCGAGGAGTAGCCACTGCTCTGTTGAGTGTCCTTTTTTCGCCTCTCCCCGATCCTGAGCTTGTCGCAGGCGGTGTCATCAACGCCACCGAAACGCTCTGCCCAAAGTCCTATTCGTGAGGCCGTCGGATTGCTGAAACTGGAATTGAACCCCTGAGTGAGGAGACAGCGGGCTCTGCAAAAAGCCAAATTGTCGAGTTATGCATTATGAGCGCATTCCCTTTTGTAAGTTACGCCATCACCTTTGTTGCCCTCTCAACTCTGCCTTAAAGAACCTTTTTAAACTTAAGCTATTTTTTAGAATTTTTATCTTTCATTGGCTTTATTGACCACGTGAGGTTTTTTTAATAATCGTTTATTCCATCCACAAAAACCAATAGGAAAGGGAAAAGTAGTTCGTAATAAAAAAGTCCTGTATCATTCACACCACCAATCGCACGCTCCGTTTAAACTTTGTATTTACATTTTAGTATATATTCACCAGACATAGTTTAGCCTGCAGGAACGTCTTGAGTCCTTATCGGGCACTACCTTGTGTTTTTCCTGGGACACAAAAAATATTTGCAAGCGAACTAAAGGCTACTAATGAAAGGTATTAGTAATGAGTGGTGCTTTCTCTTCTGGCACCTACTCGGAGGTTCAACAGTCTTATTTTAAGAACGTTATAGGAGAGATTTGGTTAAAACTGTCACACCTCGCATCTAGTTGAAAACTACAACTAAAGTTACCATAGCCCATAGGATAGGTATTGACATTGTGTTACCTGTAAATATGCTCAAGTACGAAAAAAGATAATCCTAGGGAATAATTGCCTAAGAAAGAAAATTGTATCGTATTGGATGTTGGCAGCTTGAATTGGCAAGTGCTTAGCCGCCTATAGATGAACAATTGGCTTGCTAGGGAAGGCCGTTCGTCAAATTTAAGGTCAGAAAACCTCAAGTAGGGTGAATCGTTCTATCCTTCTGCACATACTTTAAAAATAATCCCATGGAATCGTGAATGACTGATCGCGATCCAGAGTGTTTCTATCCCTCCTGCATGTGGCCTCTCTTATAATTTCTGCTTTTCACGGCGGTCCCCGTATAACATGTCATGGTGACCAAAAAAGCCATTGGTATCTATAGAAAACGTTAATTTTGGCTTGGATCATTTCCGGGGGATCTCCAACGCGATGACTGGCATGCTGATTCACATGGGCCCAAATACCCGATGAGTATTTTTGATAGAACACCGGAAATCTCTGCAGCTTTACCAGTTCAAATGGACATTAGCTGCCACTGTTACATTAAAATTGCTAAGCTGTGATTCCAATTTGACCTATAAACTAAGCCATGTGCAATTTAGATTAATAGCAGGGATAAGCAGGACACAAGAACAGGAACCACCGGCAAACAGGTGGCTATGCGTTCAATTCCAGGAACATAAGGGTTAAGTCTATGGTTAATGTTAACTGTATGGTTAGGAATAAGGACAGGGTTAGAATTAAACTTAGGGCTACAGTTTCGGTTTATGTTAGGTCTAGTGTTAACTTTGGGACAGGGAATTATCTATCCGTCTGGAAGTATACAGAGGGCTACCTTTATAACTTGGGATGGACGTTTCTTTCCCCGTTTCCGATTTAGGGGGCCATATAAATAATCATTACCATAGCAATTATGTGAAGATTGCACTTCAAAAGCCCCGTATAATTCAGAATTTCCAGCTTTTCTTTGTTTATCATACAATAAACTCTTCCTTATGAAAATGTGTGTTATTTTATCGTAAATGAGGCACCTGTCGGCCGAATGCTTGAATCAGCAATACCCGATTAATACTCAATGTTAACAAAGTAGAATTTCCGTCGAATAAGGCAGTTTTAAAGAAGGTCGGTGACTTACGAAACGGAAGAATTTTTGTCATATTTGCCAAAGGCTGATCCAGACTCCAAAATGGAATTGAGCCTTTTTTGTGAGGCAGAGGTTCGAATGGTCCGTACGGAATGTGCCAGCTTGAAAAAGAGCATAGTTTTCTTACAGGAGGAGCAAAATGCAGCCTAAGAAGAATAGAGTTAGTCACAAAAAAGTGCACCTTCATGTAACTTGATCACCCTACTTGCGGAAGTTGAACAAAGTGGGTGGTGCATTATTCGGCGTAAGCATGTAACTGGTGTTAAAAAGTTGACATTCAGATAGTACATTTTTCTTCCTGTGACAGCGCGAAATGCATTGCCAGGCCTCACCACATAGACGTTCATTGTAACGTGGGACTAGGCATATATTTATCCATCCTGCAAGCTTGAAAACAGCATACAGATGGGTCAAAGCAAGCATGGAATATGACCAAATCATGGCAGCTTAAGCCATGGGCAGACCCCAGCCGCCAGAACCTTCAGGCCAGGTCCCGATCAGGAAGAACAGGAGTTGGCCGCCATTACAGAAAGTAATATATTCTGTATAGGATGAGTGGAGAGTACGTTGGTTGAGGCTGGCAGCCTGACAGGAACACACCTGACATCCCCGGATCAGCCGTGCAGTTCCACCGGAGTAGGTGTTAGCTGCCCTAGGCGAGAACAGGTCAGCGTCGGCCTTGAAATTTGATTTGAAAGTCTTGATAGCTATGATTAGATGAAAACCATAGAAACTCACGTTGGCATCGAGTTGCCTTTCGCGATGGGAGTACTATGAAGGGTTCCAGAGTGTCAGTCGAATAACTGTTCTGGTGAGGACGAGCAAAAACATGCCAGAGGCGGTGTTACAGCAGGTGTCTGGAGTAGAGTCACTACCAACACACCCGCGCTAATCTCAATGGGTTGCGTGGGACGTTCAAATCCCTTTGTTCTCTCAGAGGGGAGAGAGCACAAAAACGGTCCCCAGAATTCTTATTAGTGACTTGGTGTGTCAGGTATGCTTGATGCCTGTTGGACCACCATTAGCCAAATATTTAAGTTGGTAATCCATGATTTTACGATTGTGAGCTGGTATTTGAGCAAGGAGGGGCACATCTATTGTGAAAAAAATGGGACATGAAGTGCTCTCTGTTTATTTTTTTGATATTATTAATCGATCAATTATAAGTGAAGATTCCAAACACCGCGTCGCCGAAAATATAATATACTACGTTATTATTAAGTCGTTTATCTCTACAGAAAAAAAGCCCGAAAATTTACGACATTGCCGAAAGATATAAGCCTGTTTTTGGAGTACTCACGTCCTTTCAATGTCTTAGCCACATAAGCGACTTCAAAAGGTCGGATGTTATATCTCGTCTGAAGATGAATATAGGCCTATGTCAGTAAAAATATGTCCCACCAGTAGAAGGAATGTGATGCAGAGGTAACTTTATTCTTTTGCTAAAGGGAAGTTCAGATACTATTGCACCTGTATGCGTAGTACAGTTTCAGGTGATCTTACCTCTTCAGGAGTTACTTCCGGCTCTTCGTAGACATGTTCCTTTAAGCAGACTGATTCGCCAACTTCCTGTTTCATATGAAAATCGCCGGCTGCGGAAGGCTCTTCGTCGCTGGTTTCTAAATTTTCCACCTCCTTTCTAACCTCCTCCTCTTCCTTCTCTGTAGGCACTTGCCAGGCGCCAACAGACTGTGGGACCAAACTGCGCCTCAGTCCATGATCATCGATGCTGGACCAGCGTTTCAGAGGGTTGTCTTCGATCCTCCGTTGCACCAGAGGGATATTATTTGATGTTTCGGACCCAGTCTCTGCCGCCTTGTGTGGTTCAGTCTCACAGTCCATGGATGCCGTTACACGTTTATCTACGCGAACAACATTTCCTCTTCCCAGGCTTGTCTGCATACCCGTAGCGGGCCTGATGTACTTGCTGTGGCCTCGGATTTTTGGTGGATTGCAAGGACGTAGCGTAAATCCGCCGGATCCTCCACCAGAATCCCCTTCTTCTCCACAGACTAGAAGGAAAGGTGAGCGGCAGTCGGTTCGCGCGGTGGACGGAACAACCTTTGTGTTAAAGTCAAAGGAGATGCAGCGCTTGCCACTTCTTTCGCCATCGCCGTAACTCATCCTCTCTTGAGACTGCTTTTGCACTAAAACGGAAAATTACCTGCCTGATTCAGAAATATCTGCTTATCGAAGTTGTATAACCTCTTACACGTGAATACCTGGTGGGTTCAAATGCCACTGACGCTTCATTGACAAAGGTAAATGTGCTTGCGGTTAAGGCAGGTTCATTCATAAAAATTCATTTGATATATATTCTTGTTGGATTTTATTCTGTTGGGCAGGGATACCTTTTGCCATCATGGTAAGGATTGGGCTTTGCCCTGCCCCAAAAGTTAACGCATAATCGGCCATTATCATTGTGTCTGATTGCATCCTCTTGCGGTTTTCATGAGCCTATCAGTTTCCAGGCCTAATATTTGACATACGGGTACTAGCGCCTAGTCTTAATTTAAATTCCAGGGGAGTAGATTGTAATTTAGAAAAACAATTTATTGGTCTGAAATCTGCCAGTAACAGAACAAGCAACAATTTAATTTGTTTGATTTATTCCCTTAAAAAGGAGCCTTTGCGAATTGCTGAGGTAAATTCTTGGGTCCTTATTCGTATAGATGAATGCATAAAGTACGCTGAAAAACCGTCCACATGCGAATCACCAGAAAGTGTGCGCTTCTATGACTTTTTGAAGGCATGTTTCACATAAAAGCTTGTTTTAATCAAACCAAATGATGATGTTGTCTCGTTATTTAATTGTTCCTTTGCGGAGCTTGTCAAAACTTAAAGAGGAACTGGAGCAGCATCTTAGAAGTGTTTTTATCTACTTATTCTTTAAAAACGTTGCATGTCCTCTTCAGAGTATCAAATTACAACGGCCAGTTTAGAGTTCACATTCTCTAAGTGATCTCATTAAAGGGAATATTGAAATGTTGAAATGCTGTGTCGATTGAAAAGGAATACTTGGGTGCAATGTAATATCGCTTATCGCACAGCACGATCCAAAGTTATCTAAGTCAGGCAAGTACGTCGGCCACCCACAGAAACCGCATTGGATAAAAAAGTGACTACCAAAATTTTATGCTTTTGTCCCAGTGGTTTTCACTGCTCTGATTAATTCAAATGCAGTTTATCGAAGACAAAGTTAAAAATATCCTTTATTCCAGGTATTCAATAGACAGTTACATCTTCTTCAAATAACATCCTAGAAAGGTGAACATCCTGTAATTATAAAACTTTTCAAAACTCTTACATGTCCATTCAGATAAATCGTATTTGTCCTTTTGTTACTGCTTCTTGTGAAATATCCAGCATAATTCAAATACATTGAAAAAATTTCCGAGCCCTTTCTGGTACATTCTTAATGCCTTAGATATATATGCTTTGTCCTAAATGGAAGGTATACAGCTTTTAGAGTGTGAACCCTAAATCCACATAAAACGGAGTCAGACTAAACATTATTCGGAAACCCTAATCTAGCCCGTTTAGGTATAAGCTTTGAAGAAAACATGATTTGCTACGAAATCAGTACAATCAATGAAACTTTGAGCGTGCTTTATTTAAAATGAGTGTGAACTTATAAGGAAATCAAAATCAATGGAAACAAAAAAATATGTAAATTATGTAAACATTCATTTTGCAGTGTATGGTTTTCGCAGGTAACCGAAGTGAAAAGCCGACATTCTTGTGCGATGGAAATAACGTGGTTTGATGCTGCAAGATAACCACTATTACATCACCACAACCCGTTTCAGAATTTTGGTTAAAACAGTTTATATACAGGTTCCTTATTAAGTCATTGTTTTATCCCCTTAATATGTTGTTTTTACACAAAACGTTTACTCAGGCCATTAGTTGATAACTTTTGAATGAAAATTAATTTTCTGAAATTATTTACAAAATCTCCCAGACGTAAAAACTTTTAGCAGTATTTTAAGAACACTTTAGTTGAAAAGCCCAACTTTGTTAAGATAACCGTTAAATATTTCAAATATCTATTTTATGTAACGAAAAAATTCAAAATCGTTAACAGTTGGGGTTAATTTTGTAAGAATATCTTGATATATCTGAGCTTTGAACCTGTAACCCATTGTGCATGGTAAACCTTTAATTGAAAAATGTTATGTGCTCATGAAGAATATCAAAAAACAAAATTTTTAATATGCTTATAATGAATTTGTCCTTTAGACTCCTTTCAGCTAGGAGAAGGACGCAAGTTGTTTTTGGGAATTTATACTCAAATTTCAAGAATGAGATAATTTCATTGAGTAACTTTGCAAAAGGGAACATGTTAATATAAATTCGTCCGTGATTGTCATTTTTATATCCTCAGCATCTGGGAAACTTAGAATTGAGATGAAGTATGCTAAAGGATGGGCAACTAGAGATGCCATCAGATGTTTAAGAATGCAAGTGAATGCCGCTGTGGCTGATAGAATTTGACCCAAACATTCATATCAACATTGAATCTATGTCTATAAGGATTCCTACAGACTGCTGTACCGCAACTTAGCGACTAAATATTGAGTAAGTTAAAAAATAAACAAATTAAAAACTGGATTATCGACCAGAAAGTACATGTTAAATGCTGGGGGACCCTATGATGAGCCGGAACCCTCGTAGTTGTGGCATGCAGCAGCAGAATATCGGCGAAACACGCGTCTGCACTTTTATCTAGTAGCTGAGTTTTTGATATGGTTATCGTGCTGTTATTTGTGTTCAATAAATCCCTTTGAGGCGTAAAATAACTTATCTAGTGGGAAACTTGCTCATAAGTAACTGATTAGAAGAGCAATTGAACTTTGGGTAAAAGAAAACCTGTTCTTATGCCGCTGATTTAAATAGACCACTGCAACATGCATGTAAGCTTTTGACCTTGAAAGTGCATTTCAGGTTAATGAGAAACATTGGCACAGAGTGCTGCCCTGGAATGGATAATTGCTCTTTGCTTTCAAGAAAAGCATATGAGATAAGATATGGATAAGTCAGGTTCTGTTCAAAACACGGAAAACGAATACAATGTAAAATATATTTTTTTGCAAACTAGCACTTGCTTGCGCCACAGAATGCAGTTATACATTTCCTTGCCACATAGGAAGTAAACGAGCATATGAAGGAGTGCTGAGGATGTCCGGCGAATATATGGAGGCAATTTTCTTTTTCAGGTGTCTTTAAACAGAAACCGATATCAGAAGTCAAATGGCCACCATGTGAGTCCCTAAGGTGTATTTTCAATATTAATAAGGTCATTATCTGGCGACGTTTTAGTGATAGAGCAGTGCTTACAAGTAAGAAGGTCCAACTAAAATGGCGCACAAGTAAGCGTGTTGAAAACTTGCTTTGTCGAACGCCGGAAAATTATGATTAAATTATTGTTGAAACTTCTCACATGGAACATCTGTTAATGTTGCTTCCGTGCAAAATCAGGAAAAGCTGAAGGAATTTTTCTTTAATTTGAAAAGGCAGTAACAGCACCGTTTTTAATTAATTCTTATTCACTAAGTACCTAAATCTACGACCTTGATTTTAAAGCAGTAACTACTGTTATGAAGTCCTGTTTTAAGATAAAACGATGAAATCGTGTGTGATCATATGCAAGAAGAACGTCATACGAGTCCTGATGGTTTAGAAGAAATCAAATTTGACAGCGGTCCATCTTACGATCAGTAAGACACTTCAACGACAGAAATGTGTACTGACATGTTCAGGATGACTGGTTATAACGACATCCACCAAAATCAAATGGGCACAAGCATTCAGCAAAATAATTCGCTTATTTTTCATTTAAAAAATGATTCAGATTAGGCTAAAAAAATCATAGATAATTATTGATAAAGCACATATTTTCTCCGCCTCAGGCTTCCTTACCATTATCTTCCTAGTGCTGGCGCCGACTTCAAGCTCACTGAACAATGTTAACACGTCTTTAAACAAATACATATAAGACAAAAGTATTTTTTAATATAAGAGAAGCTTAATTGTGCCCAGCATAAGCATATCACCCTAACCGCCGTGAAAAATATGGCCTTTTCTATATCTCTTAAACAGATGAGTTTATTAATTGCTAGCAGAAGTAAATCCTATAGGCTATACGTTTTGCAATTTTTAATTATTTTGCCTAACAATGAATATCTAATGTTACACTGTCGCATTTTTTCTAACCCGATTACCTTCTAACATAAGCCCTTTCAGATTTTGGTTTTTTATATAGGTCAGTAACTGTTTAATATTGTAGCATAAAACAAACTATGCCTCCTTTTAAAAAAATAATCGCTAGGTTTGTCAAATTAAGGACCGTTTGTTGATGGCTTTTGTATAACGAGAATGATCATGTGAAATGTCCAATATTTTATGAACTTTTTCAATTACTGCTAATGGCTCCTCGCGTAGAACTTTAAATAGAGAACTTACAACCATTGCCCATGTCCAAACAAAGATAATATCCGGGGAAAGCGATTTTGCCGGAGCTTATTTCGCAGCTGAGATATTACACCTTAGAGGTATTGCTTCAGTCCGATACGATACACCGCTCCTGCTTATACCTTAAATGTACCCGAAATTTGAGAGCTTTGTGCTTGATCAACAACTACCCAATGTACAGCAAGGAACCAACTGTAACCTAGTTCTCCAGTACTTACCCATATTTACCTCAGAGGCTTTGAAAACCATTGAAAGCGAGCAATGTTTTTTTTTCGCAAAAAGACTGCGAAAAGTTGCCGCAAAGAACAGTGTAGGGCAGGCACAATGTACAATGCGAATTTTGGGTCAGGACTTAAAATTAAATGAGAGTACAGCATCAAATAAAAACCTTTTTTGAACTTGGTGGTTAAAATGAGAAAGAAACAATGCTGGAAAGGCTCACATTTCTCATATGATATCTGAAATTTGACCAGATTCCGCTGTTTATTTTGATTTAAAGTTATAAGTATTGTAAAGCATGGAAGCTCATAAAAAGAAAATTCAGGAAATGGGAGATCCGAAACACTGTCTCCCCAGTAAGAGCATCCAATGGTGCCATTTATAAGGCACCGGTTTTAAAGATAGCGCCTTTTTAAAGGGACCGTCGCTAAATTATCGAAGGTTTTCAGACATATGAGAAAAATATTGACTTGCAGAAGTTGTCCGCTGAATTTACGTTTTTAACAACAGGATTTTTACATAATTTAAAAAATTTTCATCCAGAAAATTCCCCACATTGCCTTGCGTCCTTACCGTATGATTCCGGTTAAAATTTTCTGGGGTCGAAAGCAGTGGTTAATTTTAAAACACAAAATCTGGCTACTTATTTCCAAGCAGCAGGTAAACAGCTGTTGAACAGTTCAAATTATACGCCAAACATTGAACGTTTCTTAGGGTGAGATAGGTCAAAATAGCATCTTGACTACCCGCTGACAATCGCCCATATGTAATTGTTAGAAACAAGTTACACAGTAGTTTCGTTAGTCATTCTGTGGTATGTACCAAGACATGGGAGCCTGAAATGGCTATTTCTGGCTTATTAACCATTATCGGCCAGCCATACCCAACCCCAGGTGTTGCAACTCCTGAGGCTTGAACCCACACCCGGTTACTTAGAAGCCCAACGCCCTAAACATTGGGCTTCAAGTTCGTTTTCTTGTCATTTTTGATCGGTAATATTAATAATTATGGAAACAGATGTTTATGTAAAGATAATTGGTAATATGGCTGTTGCTCTTATAAATGTCTTTCAAAATGTTAGCATTGATGTCAAAATTACCAAATAAGTCTGAATTAAACCTCTGCAACTTTATAAAATTGATCAATTATAAATTTTCGGAATATAATTGGAATATAAAACCTTCCATACCACCCATCTATGTATTTGACCGGGCTGTTTCTGCGTGAATACGTCAATTTTCCACCTTTAAATTCCAGTTATTGTCTAGAGCAGAGGTCGGCAAACTCCGGCCTTTAGGCCAGATACGGCTTAGCTAGTATTCCATTTCAGCCTAACGCCCCCTAGTTAATTATTATTGGATCCAGTTTAATTGAATTGTCGCCGTTTTGTTCCCCTTCATTACTGCTGGTTGCAGCTTAAACTGTGGCTCGTGTTTATTTGTAGAACTGATGTCCGGCGCTTGTATGAAACAGAAGCGCCTGACCGGGGGGAGATGATAAATGTTGTGTTGTAAGCAAGTTCACTCTCTGGTCTCGGTTTCATTCACCTCTTACCGGGGTCAAGGCGTTTGTTTTGCGCACGTGTGTGTGTGCTGTGACCTGCGAAGCGATTTTATTTCATGGTCATATTACAGACATCGAGATACCCGCAAAGTAACCCCGATTAATATGCCTAAAGATCTGAAGCAACGCGCAGCTACCAGTCTCCGGAAGGTTGACCTCGAACGTCGTGTCGTCAACCCCGAATGGACTGACGATTTATTCTTCGTCCAATGCGGCTACAAAGCCCTGTGTTTATTGTGCAACGACACCAACAGCACTTTCAAGCAGTTGAATCTCAAGGGGCATTTCGATGCCATGCACGCGCACACGGACAGAGACTACACCACGGATGGGCGTAAGACTGAGGCTGTTCGCTTGCAGTCACGGTTGGAGCATCAGTCGTCCCTCTTCAAGAAGCAGGCTTCCAAAGCTTCTGACGCTGCTGAACGTCGCATTTGTGCCTCCTTTGAAGTGTCCTTGTTGATCGCGAAGAAAATGCATCCCTTCACTGATGCAGACTTTGTAATGGATTGTATACTTGCTGCTGCTGACGTTATTTGTCACGAGCAACACGACGATTTCAAGGCAATCCCGCTGTCTGTCGGCACTGTTACTCGACGCGTGGAGGACTTGGCCTCCGATGTCCGGTCTTCGATGTTTACGAAGTTCAAAACTCTCGATATATTCTCCATCACCTTGGACGAGAGTTATGATACCAAGGGCACTGCGCAGCTGGCCATCTTTGTGCGTAGCATCATGCAACACCTGGAAGTAGTCGAGGAGTTTCTCAGCCTCATCCCGATGAATGAAATGACAACTAACCAAGATGTCCTCGATGCGCTCCTACCTGCTTTGAGTGGTTTCGACCTGTTGAAGCTCGTCTCGGTAACTACTGACGGTGCACCTGCCATGGTTGGATCTACCAAGGGACTTTCGCAGCTGCTCATTGACCACTGCCACTCTTTGGGTTGTGCGCAGGAGATACGCAAGGTGCACTGCATCGTCCACCAGGAGTCATTGTGTGCCAAAGAAGCAGGCATGAAGGACATTATGTCTGTTATGGTAAAGTTAGTGAACGCAGTGGTTGCTCGTCCTCTCAACCACCACATCTTCAAGCACATGTGCGAAGCTGCAGAGGCTGATTACGGCGATCTGCTTTACCACACTGAGGTTCGCTGGCTCAGTCCTGGCAACGTCTTGAAGCGCGTCTTTGCCCTCCGCCCCGAGATCGTTTCCTTCGTCAGTGAGAGGGGTCTCAAGGGTTTTAAAAATTTATCTGACGAGGTTTGGCTCTGTCGGTTCGGCTTCCTCACTGATATCAGCTCTCACCTTAACGAACTTAACCTGAAGCTTCAAGGACATGATGTGCTCATCACGAACATGGCAGCCCACCTGCGGGTATTCGAGCAAAGCTGATTCTATGGGAGAAACAGCTGTATAAGGGCGACTATGTCCATTTCCCGCACCTCACCCAGTGTGATGTAGCCCTCGTTGACACAAAAGAATGCATCAGTGTGCTGTCAACACTGCGGAATGAATTCTCTTCGTGCTTCTCTAATGTGCGTTCTCATTCGCAAGAGTTCAAGATTGTCAGCACTCATTTTGACTTTCCCTATGACGACGCCCCCTCTGATGTGCAATGGGAGTTGAGTGAGCTGCAGGCTTTAGAAGTTATCTTGTCCAAGTTTACTTCTTGCACTACTCTCATTGACTTCTACCGTCAGCTGCCACATGCTCAGTTTCCAGTGTTGTTAGCCCGTGCCAAGCGTGTGATCGCAATGTTTGGCAGCACTTATTCGGGCTAGCAGCTGTTCACCAAAATGAATTTTTGTAAGAACAAGTTGCGCTCTCAACTCACTGACAATCGCCTTAATGACATTCTGTTGCTGAACTCCTCATCATAGAACCTGATATTGTATCTGTCTCTTAGAGCATGCAACATCATGCTTCCCATTGATCGTACTTCATTTTTGAATAAAAAACAATTCCTTGGACATCGTGATTCTTCTGGCTTATTGTGCCTTCTTGACCTCCTGAAATGGCCTAGTAGTCCGAAAAGTTTGCCGACTCCTGGTCTAGAGTAACAGGTTCTGCAATTTCGAAAGAATTCTAGCTTTCTATCCTGCAATCTATGGTTGTACAATGCTAGTAAAATGCATGGAGACTTTTAACCGTAGGGAATAGGATAATCAGTAATAGGACGCCTGTGTAGTCAACGCGTTAAGGGGAGATGGCTTTCCTTGCTCAACTGTTGGAAAAGGATGTTTTTTAAACGCAAAAGGTGCATAAAAATCGCAAAAAGGTAAATATGTAAACTTAACTGTAAAACTTTAGCGAATACTTGATTGTTATCGGTAGTTCCACCTTAGTTTAGTATACGCGCACAGATCGAAGTTTACTGCCCTAGGCCTGTGGTCACAATCATGCATGGCATATACCATTCAAGGAACATTTAAAATCCTGGTCTCGAGATATTATCAGATATTGGCTTGACTAATTCCCAACATTCTTTTACTGCAAAGTGGTAAACGTCAAACGGAAAACAACTTAAAATTCAACTGTTTGCCCAAAGTTTGTCCGATGCACTAAACGAGGCACCAAATTAAAGGAATTTGCGATCTTCTTCCTTCCCTCAAAAATTCAGCAACCACATTTGTGATCATATTTAAGAAGTACATATGAAACAGGCACTTCGGCTTGTTGCTATCAGTCAACTGGCGAATCCTAGGAAGCAGTTTAGAAGAAGATGTAACCGCTGCAAAAAGACAAAAAATAATTCACTGCAACGGCAGAAAGCGTCTGGCATCGTTTACCGGATCTGGCGCAGCTTTGGACAAGGCAGCTACGTAGGAGAAATCAGGATATATCTTTGCACACAAGTGGCCAAAAATGCAAACGAGGTGAGGATGTAGGGCGCTAGCCCTCAGGTTGCCACTCGCCCGACGAGTCTTCGCCATATTTTCAAGTTTCATGAGGTCAAAATACTCTCAAAGGGTAATAACCGCGTGAGCCGCCAGCTTCTCGAGTTATGGTTCCGCGGTCCTCATTCCATCAACAAGTGCAATAACCTCCCGTTTCCATATTCGGGGCTGAGGCTTCGCCTGAACGGGGGGAGCAATAACGCGAGGAGGGTGCAGGCGAGCAACACCTCTAATGAAAATGAGGCCAACATCTAAAACCATCTAAAACAACCTCCATCGTGATCACTGGAGCTACTAACTGTTGTACGCCCGTAATTGAGTGGCCACTACGTACTAGACATACCGCGCACCTTATGCCTCTCTAATCCTTATCTGCCACTGTCTCTGCTGATGTTTACGGGTGAGAATCCAAAACGTCGCGTTAATAAACTTTTTATTCCAACAATCCCATCTTAACTTGAACTTCGATTTTTTTCCACACAACTATTATTTTGGATGTAGGGATTTAAGCTGATAGACAACCCTATTAAAAATGTACAGGGCAGCATTCTATAATTTCTGTTATTTGCTGTAGCGAGTTTTACCTAGGAAAACGGTAACAAAAGACAACGACTTCAGAGATAATAAAGCGCCCGTAGTATTATATCTGATAATTGATGATATCGTTAGTATACTGTTGAGGAAAGCGACTGTTAATGTATTCTACGAAAACTGAATTTAAACGTTGCATCCAGAATTTTTAGTTCAAAAAGTCAAGTTAACAATCTTCGTCTTTGTTTTGGTGCAGTACTAAATAAAAGGGAGTGCGAAGGTTTGAGTCCCAGGAGATTGCATAAGCAAACGTGTAGCCTGTTCGAGCACAAAAACAATTTGTTTATTCCTCAGTTTTCAAAAACGTTCGGAGTCCATTGTCAGAGATAGCGGCAGCAACAAATAGGTGACACTTATAGAGGGTCAAAACCAATCAAGGATCTGTGACGCAAGTCCGGAGGTGACTTCTTAGGGCTGTGTACGCCGGCGCAAAATCGATATATCGATTGATTTCATTCCTATCCGTAGACCAGGCTGCAATAAAATCTCGGCTTGTCTTGTTTCCGGCGTGGGCGATTATCTTGACGGCTGCGAAGTTGAACATATGGTCCGTTTCGAAGTTATGGACAGCAATTTGCGATAATTTGTCGCCCCGCCGCACCGCCAACTTAGGTTCATGTATGCGCGATCCCGGTATGCGTTCACTCCGGCCTATCTGCTTATTAGAATCTTTCCTGGCATACAATTCCCAAGGGAAGAAAAGCAATATCAGCAGCTACCTTTATTTGGAGTACTCGTCAAGGAAATCCGAACAGCGAAATTGAGACGACGGTGTACAGGAAGGCAACGAACACCACACAAGTCCTCAGCTTTCCCAGCAACTACCCGGTGGCTCACAAGCAAAGCTGTGTGAGAACGCTTTTCAAACGGATTCAGAATCAGAAGAGGATTCAGAATCGTTGCAGCAATCTGGAGGAAAAATTACCGAGGCCCGGAAGCTCCGTAATCAATTTATACGGACGGCATTTCTAAGCCAATGCCTACGCGTTCGGCCTCGGAGGACCCAATCAGAAACACAACTAAGGATATGGCACGCTCTGTATATATTAAGGGCATCTCAGAAGCGACTGAGCTATTGTTGTCGGACAATTTGCACACCGGCCCAAAGTTACCATGCGGAGCAGCGTGATGAAAAATCAAACAGTAACTAAACCAAAAGCGCAACCTGGGGAGGTGTATCGTATTCCATGCCTTAACTGTCCTTTTAATTACACAGGCCAAACTGAATGCATGTTGGGATCGTGCATAGATGAACATAAGTTTGCGGTTTGGCGGGGTGAAAAATAATCGCAAATTGCTGTCCACAACTGCGAAATGGACCATGAGTTCAACTTTGCAGCTGTTAGGATAATCGCCCACGCCGGAAAAGAGACAAGCCGAGAATTTATTTCAGCCTGGTCTACGGACAGGAAGCCAATCAATCTATGTATCGATTTTGCGCCGGAGCACAGAGCCCTACGAACTCACCTCTGGACTTGCGTCACTGATCCTTGATTGGTTTTTATCCTCTATAAGTGTCGCCTATTTGTTGCTGCCGCTATCTCTGACGATGGATCCCGAAGGAGTTTGAAAGCTCAGAAGAATAAACAAATAGTTTCGGTGCTCAAACAGACTTCACCTTTGTTCAAACACTGTATTTGAGACAACTGAGCTTAATATTTATAAAGAGGTATGTAAACATGGAACTTATTTATCTGAGCACCAATGAAAATTTGAATAACCTTGTGATTGCTATGTAGAGAGTACTATATCATTCGGATGCGTTACCAAAATAGACTAAAATTGAGATTTTGATCGAGCATGGCTGGTGGTGGGGCTCAACTCTAAGCCCCAAGGCAGAATAGGGACGAGTGAGTGTTCTAACCGATCGGTAGCCGCATTCACTATTGACAAACCCGTCTGCTTCATTATTAAGTGTGCGATGAAATGCTTGTGAAGACCAAAGCATGCAAGTTATTAAGAAACGTACATATAAGAACATATGTTTTACAGCCTTTTTAGGTCGTTTCTTTCCTCCTTACTTAAGTTTTCCAAGCTCTTAGTTTGCGCTACAAGCAGTGTATGCTAAACAGTCGTTTCTTAGCACAGCTATTTGGCAACATCTTTTCCTCATCTTGCAAAACAGGATACATCAAGACGCAGCGAATTCTTTTCAAGAAGAAATAAATGGCATCTGTAATATCATGTGCAGTAATAATTCCACTTAGTGCAGAGCATAGAAAATGCATACCTCCAGCTCTGCGCAAACCACTTGACCGTACTATGGATAAAGTTGACGTGTGTAGATTTTGAATATATGTATTGAAGCCTAGCAAACTTGGACAATCAATCAGTAGCTATATGTACCTATGCATGCCGACACTGTGTGTTCTGGTAACGCTACTTTGATCATAAATAGCAGAGTTATTGTGGCTGCTCTGTGTACTTCACAAAGCTCAGAGCTCCCAAGATGTTTCGAAATATGAAGTTAGTAGTAAAATGTTTAGACCAAACTGCCTCCTTCGTTTAAGTTAACTCTCCGTAAGGAAACAAGTTTGCATAAAGTGAGTAAAAGAAATGTTATTTCAGGCATCCCTTCTCTCAAACTGCGCTTGACAGAAGCAGTGTTATTTCCGACGGCTAATAAGCCAGAAATGGCCATTCCAGATTTGTCTATTTAGAACTATATTTAGGTAACATACCAGTATATTATGTGGCAAAAAGACCTTGAAAACATTCAAGCCCCCACGTCACTTCTCGGGGTTTTCAGGTGCTTAACGAATCTGTCTGCGGATATAAGAATAAGAACAGGGGCGCAAAATGTGGGTGCCAACTTTCTAAATTAATATATATATATATATATATATATATATATATATATATATAGAGGCAGAATAACATGACCGACAAAGACAAGGGAGACTGGAATGGCCATTTCTGGCTTATTAGCCGTCATCAGCCATACCCAAACCCAGGCACTGCCGCGCCCGAGCCTCGAACTCGCGACCTTGTTGGGCAGAAGTCCAACGCTCTACCCACTGCGCCACGAGCTCGTTGTCTTGCCGGTTTCGATCGGGAATATTGACATTGGTAATGGGGCGCTCACCGATCGGTTACAGGACTCACTCGTCCCGTTGTGCCTTGGGGCTAACTCTCAAGCCCCGCCAGCAGCCGTAAGGCAGCTAAGTATAGAGGCAGAATAACATGACCTATCGATCGGGAATATTTACGACGAGCTCGTGGCGCAGTGGGTAGAGCGTTGGACTTCTGCCCAACACGGTTGCGATTTCGAGGCTCGGGCGCGGCAGCGCCTGGGTTTCGGTATGGCTGGCTGATGACGGCTAATAAGCCAGAAATGGCCATTCCAGTCTCCCTTGTCTTTGTCGGTAATATCATTCTGCCTATATCACTAGCTGCTGTGTAGCTGCTGGCGGGGCTCGAGAGTTAACCCCGAGGGAGTCCTGTAATCGACCGGTATATTTTATATATAAGATGAATGAGCAAATCCATAGAAGACTTTTAAGGTAACCTGGTGAAAACGAACCTAATAATCGCATAACAAAGCCCATTTCGCATGCTGCAAGTGATGCAAAACTTTCAAAACTCTACCTCATGTATAAATGTTTTGAGTATTATTAAAGTCCAACTCGTCGAATAACCCACACGCATCTCGATTTGAACTTCAGTGACTGTTCGTGAAATTTTGTACCTACAGCTTCAGCAGCAAAAAAGTCGTTCACCTTGACACGAAGCTTTGTTACTGAGTCAGGGCACGTACACTGAATGGCAGTCCTCAGTAAAGAGTACATTCAAGAATATAAAGCAAGTCTTTGTTCCAGCGCACTCTAAAGCGCCTTCGAAGGAAGCCTAAGAAAACACCGTTAGGTCAATCTTTTTTCATTACTTTTAGTTTGTTTGAGTAAAATTTTGTTATTTAATTCTTCCAACGTATTTAATCATGGCCAGCCGTCTCCTAGGGCTTTTTAACGATGGTGATTAGTAGATAATTTGTGAAGAGAGTGAATTTGTATTAATTTAAAGTTCAGCAAAGCACCAAAAAGAAGTCGATGGTTCGAGTACGCAAAGAGGTTGCTTGACCGTTGTAAAATGCCAGGATTAAACCAAAGTTAATAAGAGGATGAATTCAAGCGTGTAAGTTATTGATGGGGATTGGTACTGATGTAATAAAATACGGCAGGAACTAATAAATTCCGAACAGACTATGCGATTTCACTTTAAAAGAAGAAAACAAAATAGTTGTAATGTGCCAGAAATTGTGGGGATTCACAAACTCTAAAGGGTAAGGATGCCACGTACGGCCTCCTAAACAGGATAACGGAATAGGGACCGCCCCCCTCTCATAAGATTGCCTTACGGTAAATATCGGGAAGGGCAAATCTACCAGTGTCTTAATGATAACACTAACGCTACCGTAAAGCTAAACTTATGCCTTATGCTTAATCCTAGCCCTACCCCTAACCCAAGCTCTACAGTTAACTCGATAAGAACCTTACCGCTTAGCCTAGCATGACCATAACACACACACAACACCGGAGACCCTCACCTTGTTTAGCCCGCCAGTCGTGATGGTTGCCCGGGGTGTGGCCGCTGGGAAGAACCCAACTTCGAGGAGCCACAGGTGAGAGTTGGGTACCAGTTAGAGGCGGCCATAGGAGCATTCACCACCTGTACGAGACAAATGGAGTGACCAGACTCGATCTGTGTGTTGCTACCCCTAACTAGTACCCCTACACCCCAGGGGGGGGTGCAACACACAAACACGACAGTTCGACCGTCGTAGTCCGACGATGTCCACCGTATGCTCCATGGGAAAGTGGAGCAGGGACGGTACGTCTGACTCTAATCCTAATCCTTATACTTAGTCCTTAACATAATTTCCTTTGGAACTTGGCGTAAAGGCCCATGTATTGTGGGCGAATCCTATTTCCGTATCCTACTTAGACTGCCACATAAGGTATCCCTACCCTTTAAAGTACTAAAAAACAGTTGCTGTTCGGTTGCTTTATGTAGAAATTAGAGCCATTGCAGATGACCGTTCAATGACAACTAACTTTGTAACATATACATTGGCGGTCGTGGCCTTCCGAGAGGTTTCAATAAATGTTTATGCACCTCTTTCGGTTTGGCTATGGTTCATAATGATGCTCATGTTGAATTATTGAGCGGATGAAAACGCGGTTTCATATGCGAAAAAATGCCATTTTTACTTAAATGCAACTGCAAATTCCGTTTCCCCGTCGGCTCATTCCAACGCAAGTTGGTTTAATCCCTCCCCAATATTTAGACCAATATTCAAAATTTGACCTCAGTTAAGATGCAGCTATTAAAAATAAATTTTACTCTTTACTGCGTTTCAATTCCCTTTGTACCTTACCGAGGAAATTTTTTACGACGCAATGTATCACGATCTGTCGACCCCTTGATATGCAATAAAAAAATAAACAAACAAGCTTATGCCGAGTTTTTTCTTCATTTAACCTAAGATGAATGTGAAATACGTTACACTGCAACAGCATATTACAATAATTAAACGCTTTTTTAACAGATAACTAATCCAAATGTATTTTGCCATCGATCAAGAACACATTCGTTACTCAATATTCGTTGTAGACATTTAATTTTCGATACTGAAGTTTCAGGTTTTGGGGGAGTTATTAAATAAAACCTAAACGACCAACTGTATAAAATGAATAAACAAGAATTCACTTCGTGTTAAATGCTTTAAAGAATTAAGAATTTGATAAACACGTGACGCATTTTGGGCAAATGCTTGGGAAAATTGAAAACTGTAATGTATTCACTCATACGTCTAGGACACTTAACGAACTTCATCGCCTCCAAAAGAGTACACAATAATGTTATGCAGGAAAAGATTACTTTTCAAATGCGTCTACTTATTCTATTTGAATTTATTAGTCACGGACTGACCTGGAAACATGTGACCTCATAAAAATGTTTATTCTTATGACATCTCTATCAGCGAGCTCAAGGGAAATCCTCCTTGTTTTTTTTTAACCGCGTCTTTGCTACTATAAACCAGCTTTTAGGATTTTTTGTAGAAAATTGCTATTTATAATGCACGTAATGGTACTTGAAATACCTATTTTGCACTTCCACTGAACTGGAGGTCTTCAATTATAAATTCTCTGTTTTGCTGAATGCGTTTAGACTGATTTCAGGTCGGCTTCTGTTTAATTTAAGCATTATTAATGAGCCTGTTCACCGACTGTATGCAAATAGATCGACTTCGCACTTGCTAGTAGAAGAATATCACCAGCCATGGTTCACATCCCATTTCTCTACCCTTTACACCTGGGCTTTGTTTCCACGATGACGGTCAATATACGGACCTCACCCTTTTTTTCTGATAAATATGCAGTTAGCCTTAAATTTGGATAGGGATTTCGTTCAATCCCCTGAGAATTCTTCGCCACAGGGTGGGTCAATACTTAAGATAGTATTAGATGTTAAATCACTTTACCTGCAAACTGCTCCAAGTAGCTGCTTTTGTTTGGAAGAGGAGCTGGTACGTGGGGGCCTTTCCAGGGAATCCGAGCACGAAAGTTGGGCCTTATGGACTTCAAGGGAGAACGAAATTAAGGAAAGAGTAATATCCGTATAATCTAACTGCGGAATACCAGAATAGTTAGCTTGCAAACTGTTCTGGTAAAATTTGGGGTATGGTTATGAATGCTCGTTGACCTTATGATATTTTGTCCGCAGTTGGATTCTGCGAGCTGTCTTTGATATAAATAACAATTTTCCTAGTGGACGCTTATTCTACCCTGGTTCTAAATTTCAGAACAAGCACCCAGTTAGCTACGAAGCTCTTTTGCTATGGCTTGCCTTTACCTTGACGACATTCTGAACATCCGCGTATGTTTTTCAAACAACCTTTAAGGACATTTCTGTTTCCTATTAAAAGTTCTTGCAGGCCTAACAAGACGAGCGTGTAAAACAACAAACAAAACTTAATTTCTGAGATAGGCTTGATTCTATTCTCACCCATCAGAAGAATATCCTACGAAGCCGGTGAAATTTGATCTCATAAGCATTCCGTTAGTTGGCAGCCTTTCAATATACAGCTTTTAGCGCACCGTGACTGTATAAAAGCACTTAAAGTTGTCCAGGGTGAGTGCTTTGCGCTATGTGCATTAAAGACGGAGTACCCAGTGTCGACGTCCCCCTCTATCTTCCCTCTCCCAGGCATCAGTCTACTGTAGCACACGGCCAGTTATCTAATGTTGTGGAATTATAACTGATCCTTTAGCCTCTTGTACACATCGCATGATCTGACCTCCGTTTAACTGGTTCTTAAAATAGACTTACAAGTTATTAACATTGGCGTTCATTCAAGCTGTAGCACTTGTCAGTAAAAGTGCACTTCGTCTAAATAAGTCTATGTTCCCATCCGTTATACTTGAGGGTCCCTTCTTGGGGCTAGACTGTACTTACTCACAGGTATACGCAGAGCAATTCAGCGCAAAATGACGTGAAAGTTCCTCTTAAAATGTTCAGACAATTGTCAAGCCACATGTGCATTTACTTCTCCTAACGTTACAAAGTACGTCACGTAGCCGCTTGGGAGACCATCGAGTCTCATTGCGCACATCATAGAAGGTTAGAGAAGAAATGCTTTTGAAAGGGCTAGGCACGGGAATAGGAGACCCGCTATTCTGGTTTTGGTTAAAGCAACGGTTTGTGTTAGTGTTAGTTTGAGGTTTAGGGTTACGACTAGATAGCATTTACCCTTGCTAGAATTTTACGCAAGATCTTCTCTTTTACCTAGGATGGGGTTCCTATTCCCTCATCTTATCCCTATTTGAACTAGAACGACAACGGGTGGGAAATTGATCTTGCAGAACAGCAGTTTTCTCTGCTACGTGAGGTAACTGGAAGGATTTCAGTTGTCATCCAGTCCAATCAAATGGGCTTTAATTAGACACCAGTTTCTGCCTCTCCCAAGCAGGAAAAACTGCAGCACACCAAAGCACCTGAATATCCCTACCATTTGGTTTACCTTCTTTGTTCCTGGCAGTGGGGTCCATGCAAACGAGACTTCGGAAAATTGGTATTCGTCGCTCCACCGATCTCTTAACTCGCCAACTGTACCAGCTGGAGTGTAGGGAAAGCATTCTCTTGCTTTAAAATAAAAAATAATCGGGTAAACAAGGGTCTGACAAGAACTTGAACTATTTTTTAAATGCAGATGAAAGTCAAACAGTTATGCTACACTAATTAATTAAGGATATGGATGAATAAGCACCCCTTTGTCTTTAATACCAGGCCTTAGACCACTTTGCCGGATATGCTTGGTGCAAGCGGTGGAAGTATGCTGATAAAAAATTCGAAAGACTCGATAACACCGCATTATACTCATTTGACGGCCCATTCCGATGGACGAGTAATGCCGTCCTGTGAGGAGGCCTAATGACGTCAGCCCAGGAAGCATAGAGCAGGATTTTTATGGATTAAGCATTCCAGATTAATCAGTTCTGATAGCTCTAGACAACAACAAAAAGACAGGTTTATTGCATTCTGTCGTTAAAGATATTTCTTACTAAAATATTGCCCTTGCACGTTTGAACTTACATCAAGGCGCTCGCTAAGTATATGGACCTTGCGGGAACCGAACTGTACTTCCGAAAATCCCAAGCAACCGTTAAGAAAAAGGCTTATGATGGAGAAAAGCAGTGAAAGTTTCGAATGTTTACTGGCGAAGCCGAGTTTTAACTACACACTTGCAAGTTGAAAATAAAAGCAGGTTTGTAATTCTGCTCTCAAGCTGCCTAATTAGTTGTTCGAAGATGAATATAATGATTGAACTTTAACCCAAAAAAGTGAATTCATTTTAACTCGTTATCAAATCTCTCTATTTCATTTCTTCACCATGTATATTAATCCTGATGAAAATCACAAGTATTCCTTACATGCCTACTCGTTCTATTTCCTCGTAACATAAAGCTTACACTTCCACGAGTTTGTGGCCAGACTGGTGCCGAAGGGAAAAGTTTAAATAGGACGATTCCAACGGGCTTTGGTCCGCAATGTCCTGCACACCGAAACTGCGTTGCAAGGATGCTCGACTTGCACTATCAAAGCAATGAAAGTTGTCTTTCTGTGTTGTCATGGCTAAAAGAAAATGGAGACTTAGTTGGAGAATGGGGCGTGCATGTTACAAATTACTGCAAAAGATGACACACAAAGGTATTTTGGATCCCCGAATCCGCAATGATCTTTGTAGCCAAAATTAATCTCCAGTACGTTTTAGTATTACCATTTTCGCAGATCTTTATTTTTTCTGCGAACGCGCTTTACGCATAAGGTCATTTACTAGGTCAGTCTCGTCTTCACATACTGTACTTTTCTTCACAAATCGACGAAGGGGAGCCCATGACACGACGCAGTTACTTTATTCATTTGAACATTGTGCGAGAGCAAAACACTTGCAACTCTCTCGGAGGCGGGGACGTGAATCCCTCCTTCCTTCAACCAATCAGCGACGAATCCAAGCTATCCATACATGGGCTCGAAGGGCTCAGAAGTTTAACGAAAGATCCATGTGGTAATTTGATGAGTTGCCTTAAAAAGCCTTGGGTCTCTGCTCGCTCGCGGCGTAGAAAGGCGTAGCAACGTATTTTGATGGATAAGCCCTTCGCACCCACCGCATGCTTTGGTGCGGCTGTGATTTATATAGCTTTTGTCCAGTTTGACATTTTTACTCACACGGAAACATTATACATGGAATATAGGAGAGAAATTTGGACTGCAAAGCAGATTGTCTTTGGTCCGAGGAACATTGCTGACAAAAACAACGGAGACTGGAATCACTCTTGCTGACTTACTAGCCATCAACAGCCATCCATATTCAACCTCAGGTTGTGACCTATCCGAGGCTCCTAACCACGAGCTGTTGAGCAGAAGTCCAACACTCTAACTACTGAGCTATGGGATCGTTGTCTTGCAGCATTCGATCAGGAGTATAAACAGTGTTAGGTGGGCACTCACCGATTGGTTACGGGACTCACTCGTCCTGTTCTATCTTGGGGCTTACTCTATATCCCCTCCAATAGCTGATTGGTAAATGTCCATTAATCATTGTCAATATTTCCGGCCTAGACCGCCAAAGACAATGAGCTCCTGGCTCAGTGGTTAGAGCGTTTGACTCCTAATTAACAGATTGTGTGTTCGAGCCTCGGATGGGACACCACCTGGGGTTGGGTATGGCTGGCTGATGATGACTTTTAAGCCAGAAATGACCATTCCAGTCTTCCTTGTCTTTGTCGGCAATGTTCGTCTGCCTAGGACGCTAGCCGCTGTGAAGCTGCTAATAGGGCTCAAGAATAAGAACGGGACGAGTGTGTCCTATAAAAAACCAGTGAGCGTTCATCAATCAGTGTCTTTGGTCCTTTATACGCATGACCTAATGGCCTACAGTTGCCTCGGATTGAAGAGTATAAGCAACAATATTTTCAAAATAAGACATTCTCTTGTGTGCGAAACATTGCTTATACATGACAAGCAATATCTAAGGCTCGGCAGTTACCGGATTTCAGTTTACGTGGGTGAGTAAGCGAAACTCAAAATTATCCAATCGTGAGCGTAAGCGGAAGGTACTAGCTTTTTGTTTTGTTTCTGTGGAGGGCTGTACTGAGCCCCGGTTCTTATGAGTGTTTGCCGCACTTCTACCGTTGCGCCGCCGAAGGTTGGCAAAGGCATTGCCTCGTAGTAATCATCTTTTTGCCACTTGTATCTTCATATCTTCAGCTATCATTCGGTGGAAGAGAACCCTGAAGAATGAAATTCCTTGGTTTTATTCCTTTATTCCAAGTTAACTTCCAGCGTAAAACTGTGCTGAGGAAAGCGGGTAATCAACATAACGGCGCCAAAAGCAGCTTAGTTGTAAAACAACAAATGTGCTCTAATAAGTTGTGCGACATCACAAATCATCAAAGCTCCCTTGACTTACTCAATGCTTCGTCGCTAATTGGGAAAATAGTTTAGTCAGACTCAAGCAATCTCACCAAACGCTCAATTTTGGATGGTTTTGTCTTTGTTATACATCTATTCCCGAGGTTTTTGCATGAAGCCGTGCATCAAATCCAGAGGTATTCAAGTAAAAATTGACGTCGTGCGAAATAAAACCTAGTCTTATCTTGTATAGTTAATTAACATGAATGGAATTATTTAGAGGGATGGACATTTTTGAACCATCCACATGTCAGGATTGTATGCAAGCTTGGCCCTCCACATAAATTCTTGTGCCTTGAATTTATTTCTTTTTATAAATCTGCAGGAAATGACAAGGAACCTGTGAGTTATCTTACTTTTGGGCTATTCTTTGTCATTTATTGTATTCTTTCACCCAACTTGACTGATAATTAATTGAAGCAGGAATATACCGATTACCTGCTTTCTAAAATCTTTCTTGTAGCATTTACCAAAAAACTGATCTCTGCGGTGATTTTAGGAGAAAAAGGTCAAAGGGAACTTATTACTGCACTTCCTTGAGCAGGGGGGGGTGAGTTCTAGGCAAATTTCAGAAACCGAATCAAAAGGGAAGGGCTCTTAGTGAACGGGCTTCGTAGATAAGTTTTTTTTGTGAAATTTTGTGTTTTAACTTTGATCCCCAGCCTGCCTTTTTAATTGACGGACTGGACGGACCGCCGGAATTTGTGACCTAGCATCCTCTCGACTAGAAGACAAGACCTGGCGAAAGGAGATCGAGACGTAAAACTGGACCTATCGATCGAGCACCAGACGTATCCAGCTTCTCAGCCCTCCAAAATCTGAATTAGTTAGTTAAAGAATACATTTTGGTGGCAAGAACGTGAAATTTGACCAAACTCGGGGAACAAGGGATAGGCCAGCGTGTAATACGTGACCGTACTACAAGCCAACGTAACCCTAACTGTATTTATTTTTCTCGTTCGGGTTAGCATTCGCCGCCGGGCTGCAGGGTCACACAATATTAAGTTGACCGTAGGAGGACCAAAATATTTGTTAAAATGGCAACTTTCCAAGCGGCGACTACCAGGATGTCGCATTTGTTTCAAAACGCATCCGTTTCACTTTGATAATGAAAGCTCACACAGAACGGGCTTCAATTTTAAACCCATCAAGGGTCCGTATAAAATTGGGTCAGGTCAGTTAGCAGTGATACCGCACATAGTGGTTGGCGTGAGGTAAAGCCACCCGATCTCGCAATCCGCACCCTTGTCGGGACACTTGTCGGTACGACCCTACTAACTCGGCAACGAACGCTAACCCTAACGAAAGAAATCGATAATTTTGGGATACTGTTGATGCTCTCCTTTTCTTAATTTAGCCCCATCCATAAATATCCTATTATACCACCGGCCTTGAACTATTCGCTGACTTATCCTTTGTTCCCTGAGTTGAATCTCATATTACGTTCTTGTTCATTTTGACAGTGTGATTGTCAAATGTTGACATTTCTTAGATAATTGTGGATGATGATAATCCCTGGGTAGACAGACAGACTTACAATTTAGCTGCCGCTCCTTGCTTCTTCCAAGTCCTCTCTATTCTCGTGACAGGACAACGGGAAACTAACTTAGGCGCAATTGCCTGCAAGGCTAAGTAGCTGATCTTCCTGAGACACCCTGTGTCTGCTTCTTAAAATCACACTTACAAAGCTTCGTTCCCGCTGTACTTTCCCACGTATGTATTATCGCACGTCGGCTCATTTGACCTTTATCTGATACTGTCTATGAAGATGGGTTCGATTTGAAATACAAAACTTCAGACGAATAAAGTTCTTCTCCCAGCGATTGCGTCTGTCTCTTCTCAGTAAAGTAAATATTTGCTTACAACCAACACTAGATTTGCTGCCTCGCCTTGTGTTTTTTTGGCATGAAGAGTAGAGCCTTGCATGTGACATGTTTGTTGTCCCTCAGCACTCGACAGTTTATTTCCTATTTAATTGCTTCCTACACCTTCTTTGTTTCGTTCAACTGAATCTTCCTTCTTGTTCCCTTGTACAGTAACACATTGGTATTTGTTGCAAGCTCGGAGACACTTTGGTGTGAATGTACTTTTCATATATTGCTATCGTCTCACCGTAGCTAACCGTATTTTTTTTCAATCGCTTAGTGGCTTTGTTTTTACCAACAAGAAAAGCATCAAGTAAAACGACCCAAGCAAATGGATCTAGACATGCTTAAAAGCGCTAAGTCAACAGGCTCCTAGTGGAAGTATTCGAGCGGACTACGAGTTGGTGGTCGAATATATTCTACAGATTGAATCCCATATTTCTTGGAAATGACAGTTACCACAGACATAACCCCAAAGAAGACTGAGTAACAACCTGAGGCTCACTTGTCGGTAGGACGGGGTTATATAGTTAGTTGTTAAACGTACAAGTTTGTTTCCTCAAACAATTCATGAACGGTCACTACTCTGCATAGCATGAACTTTCAGTATTTTTGAAAACGCGAATTGCGAATGGATAGTCATACTAGTTCTAGAAAAACTACTGTGACTCCTGGTTAATTTAGGTGATATCATGGCCTCATGGAATCTTTTACAACCAGACATAAACATTTTACTAACAAATGTAAAATATCTATCCTGCGCTGATCGTTCAATATACCATACCGTCCGTAACAAATAAACGAACTTTCTAGAGATAGGGGAATATCTATGAGTAAGACGCAAAAAGTTTGATTATTTGTTTATCATGTCAACTTATTAATAACGCATTGTATGACCAAAATCTAATTCTCATCGAAAAGGACTTTACGTTTAAGTAAAGATTTCGAAAGTAAAGGAGCCCGTTATGGAATGCGGGTTTATAATAACCGCGCAAACGGAGAACAAGGATCACGGCGAAAAAAACCCTATGATGCATTTCAGAAAGACGCACTGGCAAGCAGACCGACTACTTAGGGTAGAAAGTTTATCCAGCCCGATAGAGCATAATGTCTATAGACATTACGAAACTTTGCAATCTCTGTCTGGAAGACGTCTAAGTGTTCAAAAAATTAGCGAAATGCAAATAATTTGGAGCCGTTTGCTTTAACACGGATAGCATGATGATGTGCCAGGTTTAAAAAATCGTAAAACTATTTTCTTTACGGCTTTTAATACGCATGAATGACCCATTAGTTAAACATTTTAGAAAATTAAGTGGCTCCAAAAACCAATAATAACTTTTTGTGGGGCACTAAGGGTGGTCCCAAGTCCTCAATCCGACTGTAGTAATGTAAATATCAAAGAATACATAAGCTATATCCTTTTCTTGTTAGGATTTCAGTTCTCGAGGTGGAGTGAAAGATTATTGATCTACGCCATATCGGGGGCAAATTTTAAGTTAGACAGCATTTCTCTGTCGAATATCTTACGTTAATGAACGAAGACCGTGACTGCAAAAAAATAATCAAAATTTGTGAATAATTTAGTGCTTTTGGTCACTTCCCATGGTAAATTTGTCCCTAAACGTTTATGCTTCATCTGCAGGTACGTTTAGTAAACAAAGAGAACTTTGTAACACTGTTTGTTAGCTAACGTTTTATCGATGCTATTGTTTATATCGATGATGTGAATGAAATTGCGAGTTCAAGAAACATGCTGAGAAAAAGGAGATACGATTTCTGGAATAAGCATGTTATGTACCTGAAATTTGGGATTCTCACTCGAACCCACTAGCACAGACGATATCAGATAAGCGGGAGTGACGCATAAAGGGCGAATTATTTACAGGAGACAGTCGTCACACCGTCGCGTATCTATTATAGTGTGCAGTTCCCACACTGAATGTTGGTGGTGCGACGAGCCCTTGCTTGCCCGCGGTTGGGTCACAAGGTTCCGCAATTTTACCACTTTTTTGATTGCTTGCGCTATCATTACTCGGCTATTTGAATCACTGGTGCTCTCTCTGTAGGCGGCTTTCGTCCGCGTTATTCTATCGTAGGGTAACAAATTTTCCCAGGAGGAGTGAAATCATTGACCTTGATTATAGACTGTGGACCAGATTCTATGAAACAAGTAGCTCGCTGCTCACGTGGTCTACACCTCTCGTGAGAATTTCGGCCTAAACGAACTTGAAGGCGTGGGCAGGTTTTGTGAGATGCGCTGTGACTTGAGGTCTAAAATAAATTATCCTCACTGCTGCTGCTGTTGCTTGTTCGGCTATTCACATCCACAATTATTTCACGATTCTTCTGATGTATTTCCATTGCTTGCTATCGCACCAAATTCAGAGATTTGCCGTTTAAGTACCTTTTAGTCATTGTAAGAGCGAGCCGACTGTTCTGAATCAATGGTCAGAAAATTTATACCCTGAAACAGCCAATTTTGCCTGCCGTTAATGACATAATTTGGTGGCAAGAAGCGACCTCTTTGGGCACATGAAAAATTTTACAGCATCAGGCTCGGTTTTTGTTGCCCTTGGTGGGTCAATAGATGATATTGCGCCTACGTTTTCCATTGTCAAAAACATTGCATATATTTCGTGTGAAAACGTATGTTTTGGATGGTTTCGCGTGGGATAGGGAACGGGTGATCCCTTAATAAGCAATTTGGTCTTCTAACGATAGTCTCTTTTATCTTATATGACATTGAACTGCCCTTTTTCCGTGGACAAGATAACACTTTCGTTGTCGGCCTTGAGTCCCGGGCAAGAACGTTATATGCAACCCAACTCAGGTAACAAAGGATTACTCGTTCGGGTTAGCATTCGTTGCCGGGTGACTAGGGTCACAAAATGTTTTGTTGGTGGTAGGGGGACCGAAGTATCAAATCAAATGACAAATTGCTAAGTGGTGACTATTCAGACGCCACATTAGTAGCAAAATGCATCCGTTTTACTTTCATAATGAAAGATTGCACAGAGCGAGCCTCATTTTTACTCCCGTCAAGGATCCGAATAAAAAGTGGGGCAGGTGAACTAGGAATTATATCACGCATATTCATTGGGGTGAGGTCACGACACCGAGGCTCACAATCCGCACACTTGCCAGGGCCAAAAAAACTATTGCGCAACCCTACAAACCTGGCAGCAAATATTAACCCTAGTGAAAGCAACGGATATCATTAGAATAAGGTCACGCTCTCCTTTTTTCCCTTTAGCTCCATCCATAAAAATCCTATTACCACTGCGTTCTTGCAAGTCTCAATAGTGTTTAGCATTCGATCGTGGGAAGTAATTCGCGGGGTCTATGAGCCATGAGAAGGAAAGTCGGTTGGGGTTTCCGTGCATAACCTATCTACAAAGAAACGAACCTAACAAAAGCTGTTGGTTTTGTGATGCAAGAACTATCAACATGACTGAACTAGTCGGATTACTCCTCAGTCAGACGGAAGCCCAGACTGGGTGAAGGAAGAAGGAAACATCCCTTATATTTCCTGTCTAAATGTTTTGCTGCCACGGCCATATTTCGTCCTTATTCTGCCCAATACACTACACTGCGACGTGAAGACGAAATAGTGTCCTTTTGTCACTAAGGAATTTTAGGTAGCGGTTTATAGAAAAATAACGCAAGCATAATAACTCCTTACTATCAATCATCCCTTAGCACACCATCAAACTTATGTGAAAATGCCCTTCAAACATATACCGACGCGGCACAAAACTGGCAAAAACAATCCCTGACAATTTTAATATCCTTTAGTTATTCGTGATCGGCTGCAGTAGCACCCTCCACAAACCCGAAGACAGACATCTTCCCTGTCTTCCTTTCCGTGCATACAATCACTCATTTAAGCGGTTGGATAAATGCAAGTTCATTAGCCTACATCATCGTCTCTGCTAAGAAAACGTATCTCAACGTTAATATGATCGTTTTTAAAACTGAAGTTCTAGTCTTCACTCTGTTGGCTTACCATGATGTGCTCGCTATGCGTAACACATTCTTCTTCAGTTATGCATGTATTTTTGATTGAGCTTGCCTTTAGAGTTTGTTTTAGACAATCACAGGCAGTTGCCAGGAATTTAAATCATAAGTTACTTTTCCTCAAAAAGAATAAACCGAATGTTAAAAGGAGAACAAAGTAGAACATCGGAACAGCTTTTGCGCTTCTACCCAGCAGAAACAAAATGACTGTTACGAAACTTACGAGCTCGATCAGGCATTAGAATACTGCCCTGAAGAACAGGACAGGGAAGGTCATACCAGGCAAGACGCTGTTGCAAGCACAGTATGGCGGCGGATTTATCCGTCTGTTCAACGGACACTGGCACACCCTGGAGGAAAGCCTCAAAGAAACTCGAATAGTTTGCCTCCTCAGTTTGATCTTCGGGCCTCTGCTGCATGCAGCGTGCAACTACGACCAAGCATTCCAGCCCGAAGCATCGAACCTGCATATGCATTAGACCAAAAATAGTTTATAGGTTTGGAGAGTTTGCAAGCTCTTGTAAAGTATAAGGAAAAATAGGGCATGCATTGCTTTTATTAAGTTGGTTTTAGTTTATGACCAACCTGAGGTTTTATGTCAAAGACTGTTGGAGCTAGCTTCCTGCAAAGTTCATAGTGGTCTAGATCCAAGGTGGGGGTTTGAAGCAAAATGGACTTTACGACACCTAGTGCATTTTGGCGAACGCTTGTTTGTTTGCCAGCTGCTTGATCAATGAGACAGTTGAGCACAAATCGGCCAGGGAGTACGTTGAGCAACAAAAGACACATATCCACAATGCTTTGATAGATAACGTTCTTTTGATCCCCCAGTAGCTTGAGTGTCGTGGAAACAAGGGTCTCTCGATTTTGTTTCAGAACCGTCTTAGGGAGGTGTTCAACCAGCATCTGTAAGTTTCAAAGAAGTAAACCTCGTTTCAGGAATTCATGAATGACAATTTAAAAGAAGAATCTAGTTTAATTTATAATCGATGATAGAAATCGATGAAATTCCATTTCTAAAGCGCTTTTTACAATGACTGTGGCTTTGCCAGTGTCAAAATATTTCTGGAATCCTCCCAAATATTCAGTCTAAATCTAATTTGCCTCCAAGAAACCAAGGTTTCGCTTTTCTCTTACTAACCATAATTAATTAAAATAATAATTATCTAGGGTGAATGTAATTGCCTTACTTATATAAATTTCGTTTTCGCATATTTATATTGAAAAGCAGCAAGAAAGTCCTACAGTTGGAAAACTTGTTAGGGATCATAGATTCACAAATGACCATTTATATTGAGACCGGAATCAATACACGCGATTTCGCGAGTGGGAAGTATATATTAGATTACATATTTTTTCAACAGGGTCTCAAATGTCAATAAGAGCAAAGTTGCATCGACGATATGCGAAACCATTTAGTCTTGATCAATCCATGAAATATTTTGGGTAGGTTTCACGAATTTCAGGAATTGAGAGAAGTCAGAGAGGAGTTGTAGAAAACCAATTTAACGGGTACTGCAGGTAAGCATTTGCTTCAAATCTTTCTCCAACTTGAAGTCACAACCCACAGTCACTTCTTCATTTAGGCCTATCTTGTGTGCTTGATGATCCCGGAAAGTCTTAAATATAAATCTACTCGGTTGTTGAATTTTATATTTCGAAGGATGATAAAATACATCGCCTCCTATAACTCGCATATACTCGAGCTAATACTAGCATAATAACAGCATATAAATTCGTTTGAAAAGGGATTTTGATTCTTATTAGTATACAGCTACCCTAAAAACAGATTTTTTTCTAAAGCAAGGGTACCTTATATAGTTTGAAACTTACATGACACTCGTTTAAGGCAAATGGTTTTAAGAACATAAGCCACTTAAAATGCAATCTCTGATATTTATACGTGCTTCTCACAACAGCTTAGCAAATTAACGAGGAAAGATCCTAAATACTGTTTCCACAAACTCTACCAGATTTGAAAATGTGATTTTATAGGAACATAAAGTGCCATCTTTAGTCATTATTCCATCAAAACTGCAGTGGTGTTATTAAAAAAAGAAAAATATATTTAAGCAAACTCGAAAAAGCAACATTTTAAAGAATTTTCTGGGAGTAGTTAGGGAAAATTGAACCTTAACTCGTTTATTGTTATGTTGCTTGCACCAGTTGGAGGGGTTGTGTGGTTAATTAAGCAGCGTTTGTGGTATGCTACCATTCACATATTTCATTTAATTTTTTAAATAATATTGCGTCATTCAAGAGCAATGCTTCCTGTTTTGAGGTATGTTCTTTATTCTTCTTCATAAATATGGTTACTCTATGAATGCATAATTCTGTTTTCAATTGTTGCACTATGTCTTTGGTGTATTTTTTTCTGAAACAACACCCATGTGCATGCCAAGGAAAAATTAGCAGAGCTTAGTAATCCATGTTTCAGATATGGTCCCCTAAACAGAAAAAGCGTATAGGAATCGCCCCACGCGCATAAAATATGTGGGTTTAATGTATGTTTCAGGGAGGGTAAGTACATGCGTGTCTTAACGTTAACATAAGGAATCTAACGTAAATCAAAGCTGTATCCCTTGTCTTAAACGTATCCCTAGCCTTAACCTGAACCACACACCTGACCTGATAAAAACCTTAATTCTTAGCTTAATCATGGCTCTTATCCCAACTCTGACCATACAACCAAACCCTTAATTTAAACCCTTAATCCTAAACACAAGTTCCTCGGAATTCAGTTCAGAGCCACATGTATTATGGGTGGTTAATAATCCTTGTGTTCTGGTAAGTGGCAATACAAAGCATCCCTACAACGTTTTAGTAGTGGTGTCTTAAATTGGCGCAAGACCTCATACGTTCGGTCAAATCACATGAAAATTCAGTAGATATTTTGAGACACCAAGCCCAAAATAATCGGCCGAAGGAATAATGCAACAGGGGTTAGGTAAATTATTGGACGTTATAGGGCATTTTAGTGTTGCTTGTCAGTCAAGTTTTAATTTCTAGTCACTGTGGACAACAGATCATCTAATGTATTTGTTTTCGACCGGAAATAAAGAATAACCGGCATGGATTCCTTGTAGATCTTATTAATCGGGAATACCAAAGCTAAATACTTTTTATTAGTTTTTATCCTCATAACATCCTGTTAATTCGGACTAAGTGAGTGTTTTGTGAGTTTTTGAGCAATTTTGCAAGAAAATAATATGTAAGCTTTGCTTCTTTTTTTCTTAAATTAATTGCAAATCCTTGGTGTACCACTTTCGCAAATGTAATTTAGCATATACAATATGTGAGCATCTGCTCTAAAGTCGTAAACAATTACTTAAAGCTACGAAGATTAAGAAGGGAACATTTTCGAAACTTTATTATTCATTTCAAGACTATAGTTAACTTGAAACATTTCCAAATTTGTAAACATTGTTCTTTAAAAAAAAATCAGTAAACGTTTCCCATAAACATCTGGTACATTAATTTTTATGTGTTTTTCATGTATTTACTCAAAAGTATCGATGAAATTGTGCCTCATTTTTTTGGTAGGGGATTTTAGCTAAATAAAGCAAACATTAAAGAAATCAAAGCAGAGTGTTCAGCTGAAAAACTTACTTGTATAATGTTTAGCGTTGTGATGACTACATGGAAATTTGTATCTTCGAGTAATTGTTGCAAAAACAATAGAAAATAATTTATATTTTCGCTAAGCTGCTTGACTAAGTGCCGATTTTTTAGACCTGGATTTTCTTCACTTCCTGCACATAATCGTATGTCAGACAGTATAAGTTGGAGATGGCAGTGAGTCTGGTTTTCACATCCTCGACTTCACTCAGACAGAAGAAGACGTCAAGGGGAACAAATTCGAAAAGGAGAGCTGCCGTTTGCATTCTCAACGTAAGACTCCGGTGACTGAGCGTAATTAAGAAGTCCTCTTTTCATTCACTCCATTGATTTGTCATTAGGAGATCCTTATATTTATCTGCAATAATAAATCTTTATTAAATTTTGATTTAAATCGCTAGAGCATATGTTGGTAAACACTTTCAATATGTAACACAAAAAACAGAAGAATATTCAACAAATCTAACATATGTAAATAACCTCAAAGATCGAATTCACAACAGGAAGCTACCTGACATGTTCTATTTTCATAGTTACCATAACATCCAATATGAACCCTTCCCATTTTACAAGTTCTAATTTTCCCTGCAGTTCTTACTTAAATTGAAAATACACCAAAATGAATTTTAATAACTCAAGCCTTTAACTTGGAGCACGCCAAAATTTCAATTTTACAGAGAATTCGTAGTTCACTCCGTCTCGGGTCAGAGCAAATGTACATACCTGAATATCTATTAAATAGTTGACCAATTTTGCGACTTTCAAATCAGTGGTTTGTTCAGCGTACTTTGCCAGAAAAATTGTGACATTTGGGAACCTTTCGGCTTTAACTTGCCAATATTATCAGAAATCATCATATTTCGTACGCAAATAAATGACTTGAGAAGTTAAGAATATTTAAGGCTACAGAACGATCTGCAATTTAGAGCGTAGTGTTACATCCCTCCTTCGAGTACATTCCCAAACCTATTCCGGTTACCGGGGAATATGCGTGGGTGAAAAATATGATTTTCAGGTATGAGTTCTATCACTGGAAATGTAAGTTGAAAACCATTTATATGCCCTATTTCTAAGACTGATTGGTAAAACCTTGCTACCTTAATGGCTATTGAAACTGCACCCAATATAAAGGAATTTTACCGCACACTGCATACTTACCTACGAATACACAGTGTACGCGTGCCACCTGCAGGAACATATGTCACCTCATTTTTGTATCTATTATGATGAAGCTGAAGGTAAGCTCTTGTACATTTGTATCCCTGAAGCATATTTTTTCCATTCTTCATATTCATTTTATGGTTTATATTTCTTGCTTATGTTTTCTAGTTTTAATTATTTTTAACAGCTTACTGATAGATCCATAAATTGTTTTTTTTAAATTTTGCCATAATTTTGCACTTTTCATGCTAAGGGATAAAAATAAATGTAACTTAAAACTCGGTTGGCGATTACGTTACAACTTGCTGGACTCAATTGAGTTCAGGTAGAATAAAAGCTTCTTATATTTTCAACAAAGATCTTTACTGATTTTTAACTAATAGCCCAAAACAATTCAAAGGCGTGTTACAGTATTTGACAGTATGGTAGAATTATAACACAGTCAAATACTAGTGTAAAGCGCCGTTTTGGTTTTCAGGGTGTTCCTTCAAAACGAACGAATTTCTTCACTGAAGATATAAAAAACTCCCATTTCAAATTCCTTCAAGTCAATTATAGGACAAAATGTATGAATTTACTATCTCCTGTACCAGAACTCATCTGTACGTACAGATGAGAAACATATTGCGAATTTCAAAATTTACATTAGTTTGCTGTTGAATTAAGGAAAATTAATAATCTATTGACTTATAAATAATTTTTGCAGCCTTGCAAGTTTTTACAACAAATTTTTGACATTACTTGTTCATAAAATTCTCACTTCTCCAAAGGCTACCGTATGATTTCTGCTAAGCTTGAAATGTGCGGGGCGTCAAGGCCACTATATTTAAGATAGACTAAACGTGATTTGCCCTCAGGTAGCGATGTGCTTCGATGCATTCCTACGGTTAGTAAAAAGGTATAATTCGATTTAAAATCGGCAAATGGTCTCTGGGTAAAAATATTTGATGCCATGACAAAGACATCGAAAAAACTCATGACAAAAGTAGTTGTCTATGGGTAGATTTTTTAGTTTTCCGAATTAATCGCGGTGACTGGGATTCATCTGCGGACATATCAATAGTTTTTAACTCAAAACGCACAAGCATTAACTTATAAGGCTAGTTTACAGAAGAACGTTCTTTGTTCCTTCAGATAATTGGGTAGTGTGAACAAAATAATTAATACAGAAATCAGTAATTATATTTTGATGTGGATTCCTGTCTTTCTTTAATTTCGACGTTACCAACTCGGGTCATGAAATATTATATTTTCTCTTAAGTATGTAACAGCTATCCGATGAGAACTGCATTACGTTCTTAAGGAAGAGACAGCCAGCATTTATGTAAGGTAACTGTCCAGCGTTTCAGTTCATTTACCTCAGTAAATTTTTCATTCGGAAATATAGTCCCTTCCAGACATTCCTAAAGTCACTTCATTGAGGAAATAAGGCTTTCGTCATTGAGCTCCCTGCGTTCATAAGTTTTTCATTATATCAGTTTCTAGCTTGCATTTAAATGTTTCAACAGTATCTGAGAGAACTACTACATCAGGGAGTTCTTCCATGCTCCAATGACCCACTGCGATAAAGCGTATCGCCAGACTTTCTCTTCAATTTAAAGTAATGAACCCACAGATCGTCCGTCTCAGCCAGTTCAAAATATTCATCAAATTTTAGGGCACACTCACGAACTCTGACGATCCAGTAGGTTTGAATGATGTCATCGAGTAGTTGCCTGTAATTAAGAGGAAACAAGTCAAGTTAAGGCAATCTGGTTTCGTAAGACAGATGACCAAGATTATACACAATCTTTGTAGCCCTCGCCTGTACTCTTTCCAGTTGGTGATAATCTTTCTTAAACCACGGATGCCTAGCCTGAACAGCATATCCCAAGTGTGACCGTATGAACGCTCCCTAGGTCCTTCCAAATAGATCGTTATCAAGCTGAACAAATCCTCCTCTTAGCGAAAATAGCACTTTCTTCGCGCGTTATGCTGCCTTTACGCAGTTTGTAGATGGTTAAGTGAGGAGGTTATTAGAAGACCGAGGTATTTTTGTTCCTGAACATTTGAAAATAGCTGCCCATTACTCAATTTTCTTTAACCGAAAGAAACTAAAAGCCATTCAAACATGCTTTACCAGATCCTTATCCAAATGTGATGATATACAAGGCTCATACATCGAACTATACAATAGATATGGTCTTCAACTCGTCTGGATCAGAAGACTCCAAAATGGTCTCGCTTTCCTATTCAAAATCACACACGATCACGATATTCTCAGAAAAAATATACTAACAAATCAAAAAGGCCCCCGAAACACTAGAAATAACGAAAATATCATAAAAATTCCTAAATTCGAAAAGGCCCAACTATCCAACTTCTATTCCATAAGGTAGGTGACAACATGGAATGCCCTGCCAAGTTCTTTTAGAAATAGTCAGATCCTACAAGAATTTAAAATAAATATCAAACGCTATCTGTTAAATAATACCACACATCTATTTTTGAATAAGATGGAACATTTTTCAAGTCAGTTCTTTAATATTGAATTGGGGTCGAAAGGGTTCTGTTAACACCTAATTCGAAAATCAACATTCACGCATGCATCCACAGGGTTCTGTTTTGGGCCCCCTACTCTTCCTAATCTACGTGAACGACTGTCTCAACGACCTAGATTGTGAAGCTGTCATGTTTGCAGATGACATTAAAATATGGACTGAAGTCAGCTGCGCTGATGACGCAAAAGGGTTACAATCGAATATCGACAAACTAAGTGCCTGGTCGGATAAGTGGCTTCTTAAGTTCAATGTATCCAAGTGCGTGATCCTACATCTAAGCGCCGGTCGAAAAAGTATCTCTGAGACACCAGTACTTTTATTAATGGCATTGCATTAAAAAGAGGTCGAAACATACAAAGATCTGGGCATGTGGACAACTGTGAATTTGATGCCCCTCAGAACACTGTAAGAAAGCAGTCCAGAAGGCAACATGTACACTACATTGGATCAGACGTGCGTTTAAAAATATTCCCCCTGATCTATTCGGAAAAGTTCTATGGCGCCTTTGTGAGACCAGATTTAGATTACGGAGTACCAGCTTGGATACCGTGGATGAAGAAAGATGTTGACCTCCTCGAACAGGTGCAACGGAGAGCAACGAAGATGGTTGACGGTCTTAAGACTTTACCGTGCCAAGAAAGATTGAAAAGCTTGACTTATTTCCTCTTTCCTACAGGCACTTACGGTGTAGCCTGCTCTGGACATTCCGGATTATCCGGGGCCATGATTCCACCCTGAGATCGGAGGATTTCTTCGACTTTGCCTGCACAACTCATCTGCGTGGTCATCCTTACAAGGTTAATAGCGAACGCATGCGATTGAACCTCAGAAAGTTTTCTTTCAGCCAACGAGTGGTTCGACCTTGGAACTCGTTACCAAGTGAGATGGTTACCTCTGAAAGCATTATTGATTTTTAAAAAGAAGGCTTGATTGCATTGTATTTGACAAAAAGACGACTGTCACAGCCTGATTTCTTAAAACCAGCCTTTTTAAAAATCTTTCGGGCTCTACTTTTTCTTCCACAATGTTTCGCTTATGGCTGTGAAAAACGCATTTGAAGTTATGTTATGCTTTGACTCAAACATTTTAAAATGTACAACATTTTATATTGACTGTATACATGCAATGATAACCGAACATTAATAGGGTCATCAAGTGCAATGCCTGTAACCCTTCAAAATATACATATATATATATATATATATCTTGAGTGCGTTTTACACTACGGCGGATCCTTCTCGACGCCTGTTGGCGATAGCTACTTCGATTCTGAGTCCTCCCGATGAACTGCCATCTATCTGAACCTGGAAGTCAAGCTTCCGATAAGCACCCACGAGTAGTTATTTCACGTCGGATTCTGAACCACCTATGGTGACCTACAATGCACATAGAGATGACGAATTTACTTAGACGACTAATCACCTGGTTTTGTGGTACACGCTTTGGTTATGAGCAAGCTATAGCTGGTGTTTAGTGACCTACAAGACTCATAAATTCCTATCCTCTGGCTATATGAAAGGGCTCCAACTTTAATGATTTATGTATCCATTATCTTAAAAGCAGCTTTTGTCTACTGTTAAAACTAATTTTAAAATCTTTATGATAATTTTACATTTTCACATGTTTTTCGACAGCATTTTTATTTTTATACATAATTTTATGATTGTTAAAGAATTTGCTTTAAATCTAATTTGCGAAAGTTGTTTTTTATCTCTGCCTGTTAAAATTATACTTTTTTGCGATTAAAGCATCATGTATGCTCTACGTAATTTTGGTACGCAACATGCCTGACGCCTTGGCTTTGATGAAGATTTATGAAACGACTAGTTATAGTTGTTTCATAAAGCTAGATCAAGCATAATCAACACTAAATTATCAAATACCAATATGACGACCGTAGGACAGAATTGGAAGTTTCTTTCCGTTGAACTCCTCTTGCTCCGTATCCATTTCCACCATTTTTTAGCGATCAGTTCAACTATGTCTAAGTAGTCAGCAGACCCAAAACCGGAATTGACTGCGCTCGCATCTCATTGGAAGTGAATATCCCTTCGAATCGTCCGCAGATGGTTCTACCTCTGTCGAATTAATACTCTCGACCCAGGTACATTCATTCCAATTCTGTATTGCTATTTAATTTTTGAATTTTGCTATTTCTACACCTTGGAAGACAGTTTTCTATTTAAAACAAACTCCTCATTTCAAACACATCTATTTAATCATACAACCCAAACAAAGCTAAAGTGGTAACTGAAAAGAGAAGTTTTTTTCTAGGTTTTTTTCCTGTATTCTAAGGATTTGACGGTGCCCAAGATGTGTCCAATCAATAAACCTATTTATTTATTGAAAGGAATCATCTTCCTCGCTGTTCCTACTGGTACGGAGTCTTAAGATGCTGAGGTCAGTCGCTTTCTCCTATCTTTCATAGCAAACTCCAATTGCGGCCTCAAAAGTGTTCGAAAGACCTCAGCAAATTATTAGATATCAGCAGTAGACAACGTCGCTCGACATTATACAGAACTGTCCTCACAGGCTTGAATCCGTTTGAGGGTTTAAGTGGCATCATGATCCACATTCCCAAGTTCTTCTGCGCGTCCATTTCTTGCACTACTATGCCATTCCCGCAGTTAACAATGAGGTTCGAAGATCTGGTTCAGCCAACTCCTAGAATATTGAATTTGTTCTCAATGGACGACAAAATCCATTTATTCGGCCAATGTTGAAGTCGACTTTGGTTTGCCTTCAAATGCTCTATGACAGCTGGAGTCCGGATGACACTATAATTCCGTATGTATAAGGGAGATAAGCAGAGCCTTTGAAATCCCTATTTACAGATAGAAGCTAGCAACATATACAAATGTTACATGGTAATTGCGGATTAGGTATATCTGTCTTTGGTGTCGACTAAATATATGTTAATCAAGTAAAAATTCATCTAGCCTTCTTTTAAACGCTTTTCAACGCTTTCAGCCTGAACAACCGAAGTTTGCAGTTTGTTCCATTCTTCAATCACCCATTGGGAAAAGAATTTGGCCCGTACTTCAAGTTTGGCGTGGTTTTTCTTCAGTTTGTATTGGTGAACTTGGAGATTTCTCATGTTTGCCAATTCAAAAAGTCGGCCTACTCAATTTGATTCCACAAAAGACCATTATATTACATGCTATTTTTTCGACGTTACCACAATTTCTTCGTCCATAATTTCGTTATCGGTCCACTTAAGGATCGCACAAATATTTGAATAAGCTTCAAAAATTAGGATCGTGCGCGATAGACATAGGGAGTTTCTAGCAATAAGCGATGATAATACTTCCAGATCTGTTGCTCACGTATTCTGCCTCCATTCTTCCGCTAAATCTTACAAATTCATTCCACCCTTACACGATTGCAATAATAATTTCATCACATAGGAGTTGGACAAAGCAGAATTTTTAAATTTCTTATTTGCCGAACATTTTACCCTTGAAACCAATCCCATCCCTTCGATCGCCCTAACGCCCAATGAGTTGCTCACTAACATTGAATTTGTTCCTACAAATATTCAGAAACAGATAAGCCGACTTAATCAATCACACTCAGTTGGAACCGACAACATCCCAAATTCCCTTAGTAAACAGCTAAGTGATTTTTCCCCTTTGCTGAGCAAAGTGTTCTCAAATTTTCTCGAGAATGTTTTGTTTCCTGATTATTGGAAACCTTGACTATTATACCAGTCTTTAAATCTGGCTTACGCTCGGATGTTCACAATTGTCGCTGTGTTCATAAAACACCTTCTCTTGCTAAGCTCTTTGAAAAACATATTGCCGTACAAATTACAGATTTTTCCTTAGCAATCAACATCTTAGCTCTTCCCAACATGGCTTCCTTCCCGATTGCTCTTTTGAAACATGTCACCTGTCTTTTCTAAATCCATTAACATCTCTTCATAATTATCATCTTCCTGTGGCCGTGATCTATTTTGATCTTAGCAGGGCCTTCAATAAAGTGCCTCATATGAGACTAATAGTTAATTGAGAAGCTTAAGGACTTCGTAGTCCCCTTACCGATTCCATTACGTCATATCTAACTAATCGTAAACAAAAGATCTTAGTTGGGTCCTTATTTTCAGCTGAGAGCCCTATTGTAAGCGGTGTCCTTCAAGGCACCGTTCTAGCTCCTATTTTGTTTTTGCTTTACATAAATGATATTTCATCAGCAGTTAAACACTCTCATTTTTTATTTATGCGTACGATCGCAAATGCGTTTATTCTTTCTCTAAATCTTTGGCCTAACGATGCTTAGAACACATCCATGCAGACTTACATGTTTTTTTCGCGTGTAACTCAACGTGGCAAATGGAATTCTCACCTTCTAAGTGTCGGTTTATGTGCTTCGGGCTTGCAAGACTACCACAACCAGTTATTTGCCAAAGCACCCGTATGACGGAATGTTCCATCATCAAGGATTTAGGTTTAGTCTACACTAATAACGTAGATCTGTCACCTCATGCCAATAAAATTACGACCGAAGCTGAGCAGATTTGTGGCTTCAGCTCTTAAAATTTCCATCTTCCTGAAATTTAATAAAGACTTTATGAAATATTTGTTCTTCCCATTCTTGAAAATTGCTGTTCATTTTATGGTTTAATGATTGAGTGTTTCCGTTCCAAAATTGAAAATTTCCAAAGACATTTTACTCGGAAACTCTTACCTCCGACCCTTTCAACCACCTAGTACTCAAATAGCTGGAGCTAACTTACCTGAAATTTCTATGGGTCCGGAAACTAAAAGCTGGTTTCTGCCTCCTTTATAGTCTTAATAAAAGTTCAAATATTCCCCGAATTCCAGCCCTTACCGCCGTTAGTCTTCCGTACAACCTACGTAACTATCCACTTACTATACCGCCTCCTATATCCTTAACATTTAAACGCTCTCTGTTCTTTACTCTCTGGTATTGCTTTCTTTGAAATTACCTGCCAATCCATATAAGGTTAACAAATAACCTGTCTACTGTTAAGCGAAGGCTGCACATTTATCTTAACACTGATTCAATTAGCCTTTAATTTTCCTCTTCCTTCCCTAGCAGCTTTCTCCATGACCCCGAGGAAGGACCATCGGGAATTTAGAAGGCCGTCTCAAAATTATATCTTCCATGCATCGTTTTCCCCACGAACTATGATATCTTCATAATCCATGCCTCCGTAAATGATCGCCAAACAATTATGTCATATTGCGCGCTCGTTTTGAAGCCCCTCCATTTCGAATGCCGATAAGCATCATCAGAAGTACAATCTGAATACTGAGCTGTGCAGGCCTCAGATTCATTATTGATTCTCATGCCAACTAGCACCCCTAAGTGCATTATTTTGATTTTTTCTTACTCAATTATCGGATCTTCTATTATCCCTTCATACTACACTCAGAAAAAACCTACGATGCTGCTTCATATGCCCTCGCGAAGCACTGTCAGGGTGTTAACCGTACTCGGACTGTTGACGATAGTTTCGGGCTCCTTTATTGGCTGTCTGAGAAATCAGGAATTAGGGCATTGTGGTTGCTCCTCTGACAATTCTACCATGACCTTCACGATCTCAACGGTCCTTTCCTCTTTCCACCCCAAGAGTATTGATGATGCCTGTGAAGGTTTCCCCTGTCTAGCATCCTTGACTGTTACGATTATAGCCAGTAAATCCGCATTTTGATCACACCTGTGGTGTTGAAATGTAGCCTCTGTCGTTAAATGATTTCTCCCACGACGAGGAACGTTTTTAACGCTCATACGCTCTCATCAGCATGTCGGTCCTACCTAACACGTATGTTTTTCACCTCAGAGCAAGAGTTTGTTTTTCTCCTTAAAATCCCACCAACCCCATTCAAGATATGCCTCTTCCATAAAATGCCCAAGGAGATTTATTTCACTTTCTGCTTTTTTATCTAATTTTTTACCATACTGATTCGTGTCAGTTGTCATCGCCCATAGCTGACCTACTATCCAAACTGAACTGTTTACAAATTCGCATTCGTTTTAATTGATTTTTATCCAATGGCCGTGCCTTTCCGGGTACTCAAATAAAACCCATATCTATCTATCTATCTTTTCCCGTCAGTGCACACGACTTAATCCTTATAAATCAATAAATAAATAGGTTTATTGGGTTGGCACTGCTTGCGCGCTGCTAGACCTCACCCATTAGCCTCTATCTTCCTTTTACCACCCCCCTTTCAAAGTAAACTGTCAACAAGCTTACTCCTGTTTTAACTCGATTCGTATTCTCATCTCTGAAAAGAATATGGCTACATCTTTTAGATCGCATTCTCAGCCTTTTGTTTCTGACTTTTCGAATGCCAATAGTTACTGAACCATTGGTAGTTACCCTTTAAATTAAAATACCTAACAACCAACATCAGCGACTCCTGCACAATTCAGCTGAGCAGGCTTGAGAGGTTATCCCCTGAAATGGATCCGACGCTTCCTCTTTGGCCGCTCTAAAATGGTCCGGTTGCCAGCAGTTGGCGGAGGTTGCGGTCGATAGTGGTGTTCCCAAGGGCTCTGTTCTTGGCCCTACTCTGTTCAGTACGTACGTCAACAACTGCATCAGTGGACTGGATTGTGATGTCGTTATGTTTCTGGAGGACATTCACTTATGCAACGTAATCTGAAATGCAGCTGACACAGATCATTTGCAGACGAACGTAAACTGACTGCAACGTTAGTCGAAAAACTGGCTTTTGCTATTCAAGGAAAAAAAGCACTATTTTACGATTCGGCAGACCTAGCGTTCTGAACTCCATGGATTACTGACTGAAGGTTATACCGCTGCAAGACGTGGACGTGCAGAAGGATTTGGGAATGTAAATCATCACCTCGCTTAAACCCTCGCTGCACTACTCAAAGGAAGCCATGTCTAAGATGTCTGTTCTGTACTTTGTCAAGTGGGCTTTCTCTGCCTTTGATGAAGACTGATTCGATAAAGTATTTCAAACCTTTGTGTGGGCCCCAGTTGGAGTTCTTTCTCCAAGCTTGGAGACCCCGGAGTGCTAAGGACCTTAGCGTCCTGAAAAAGGTTCAAAGGCGTGCAACAAAACTTCTGAATGGACAGGGCTTCTTACCCTATGAAACTCTGTTATCTAAGCTTGATCCCTTTCCATTGAGTTACAGGCAGTAACGAGGTGATCTGATACAAAGATTCCGTATAATGCGCGGTCAGGACTGTAGTCTCGTACCTGGAGATTTATTTCAGTAAGTAACAACCACGAACTTAATGGATCATCGATTTAGACTGCGTGCGACTGGGGTCGGGCTGGATACATGAAAGTTCTTCTCCAGCAGAGTAATTGAAGCTTGAAATACTCTGTTTTGTTATTTATGCTTCTCTTGGGGTCCGCTATAAGTTCAGTATTAGAGTAATAGGTAATGCTTTTTAAAACTCTATTAAGAAGCGCTACAATATTCAAATAAAAAATAGGGAGTAAATATTTACTATGAAAAACGTGTTTCTCCAGAAGTGGGAATTTAAGCACAGATCCCCTCAAGAATAAATAATAGAGTAAAATAACCGACTAAATCGTTATCCATAGATATAGACAAAGCGTTTTTTTGCGTAACATCGCTTTCCTGGTCATTCGTACACTTTCCAAATTGCTCCTTATCTATATCAATGAAACTTCTTCTAATATCGGAGAGCACCCAGGTTGCCTTTTAGTCGTTCTGAGACAATGACGGGAGGGTGTCAGGGATAACAAAAGGGTAACACCAAGGTCTTTTTTAGTTTCATGTGATAATCACCTTCTGTTCAGGAAATATTAAGGACCATCTTCATTAGCCCTCTCCTTCTTCTTTGCGGTCTGCAGCACCACTCACTTCTCAAGGTTTAACCTCAGCAGTCATTTAGCGTACCAAGCGTCTAAGCGGTTAGCCTTTCTTGCAGAGTCTGTTCATTCTTTTTGCATATTGTGGCCCGCCATACCTTGACCTCACCTGCGAACATGTCTCCATTGCAGGCCAGTCAATTCATACAATTCTTGACAAAAATAGAAAACAATGGCCCATGCTCAGAACCCTTCCAAACTGTCAGTGACATTTATCTCGTGTTGCCAATAGGCCGATTAAGAATCACCCTATCCAATTTTGCAAGTTCCATCTTCCCCCAGCTTCTCGTATCCCGTATAGCAACCGATGATATGGAACACTATAAAAGGGTTTTTTGCAGTCAATATGATCAACCTTGATCCTTGAACCTTCATCTAACGACCGGGACGAATGTTCCATTGAGCAGAGCACATTAGTTAAGCGTGAATGATATTGTCGGAAGCCATGTTGCACACCACTGAAGAAATATTTTTCTTTGAGGAATTTTTTAGTTGCTCATTTTATCATTCTCTCTATAACTTTGCAACAAACGCATGTTAGGCTCACTGGTTGATCACTGTGAGCAGTTTTCCTGGACCCACTATGGTGGATGATGCATATATTTGCCACCGTCCAATCAGAGGGAATACTGTCTTAATCAAAGAACGACGGTAAGTATGCGCCAGTGGTCCGGAGAGTTGGCAAGTGAGTTCATTAAGAACTTCAGCTGTCAATTGCTTTTGACCAGGAGATTTACATTTCTTAAACAAAAGAAACATTTCCTCAAATATCCTATGAAATTTATGCCTTCAATTACTGCATATTTTCTTCCAGTAGGGAAGTCAGCCGCGTTAATATTCGTTCCGTCGGTGAAAATATATGCAAATGTGGTTGATGTATTCTGCTTATCTCCGTTTTCGTTACTTTCCTCCTTGTTTTCTCCTTTCCACACTGCGACCATCTCTTCGTATTAAGCCTGCTACTGATGTAGTTTTAAAGCACTTTTGGCTTATTTACGACTCGATCTAAAATTTACTCTTCATACTCCCTCTGCAGTCTACGGATATTTGACCTTAGCTCCTTCCGCTTTTGGAGAAACTATTGTGACATACTTCCTCCATAACGTTTTTCGTACTGATTAACTCCTTCTTTATATTGCGCGTTAACTAGACGGGTCGATTTGTTTATTGAACACATTCTGTCAGGCAATACCGATGTATGATATTGTTGATAACGTTTTTTCCAGTGTTCCAGTCAATATCCGGATGCTTGATGAGGATGTCCGGCCAGTTTGCTATCGATAGGTCACTCCTCATTGCGGGAAAATGTCCTCACCAGAAATTTATTTGAAAATCTCGTGTCTCCATTTGATTGCTTCACAAAAAGTATTTCCACAGCACCATGATATGGTAACTCTTACCTAATGGTGCCTAGAATGTAAATTCACCAGAATTTATCGAGTCCTTTGATTGGGATACCTCCTTAATTAACCCTTCCAATGACTCATCAACGTCCGAAATTTGATTAGGAGGTCTATATACAGTCAGGAAATTCATATTACGTGCACCATAGGTCTTTAGTTTTAACCACATTGCTTCAAATTCACGTGTACAAACAAATGTACGTTCTGATGCGATTCCTCTCTTGCCGGAGACTGCTAGCCCTTCTCCCATTTTATGCAACCGGTTCTGGCAAAAATGTTAATAATAATCAAGTACAATTTCGGCATCCATTACTTCAAACTGTAATTAGGTCTCTGTAATGACAATTGCATCCACTCCTTAAGCTAATGCCCACGCTTTAAGCTCATATAGCTTCTGAACGAAACTTCATGTATTTGTCTAAAAAAGCGGAGTTTTGCGCGGATAGATTTAGAGGGACTTTTGCAACCGTTTATATAAATGGCCGACCTATTGTAGCGGCCAGTGACGTTGCAGGTACCACACACGGTTGAATAGCTCACTTGAAATAGCTTTCCTGCCATGTAACGCTGGACAGAATCTGTACAGACCACCTGATGCATAGAAGTATGCACATTGGAAGAAAACGTGTTTCTCTCATATGAATGGGTAGACTAGCAAAATCAACATAGAACGATCAAAGTGAATTAGGGTTTATCGTATAAATGATTCATTTGGAATGGGAGGTGGTCAAGCAATAACAGCTAGACATCCATGGTGAGTACACTGCTGTCGGCAACCGCTTTTAAAGGTCGTGGTGTATGCTGGCGAGTGACGAGTGACCAATGGCGGGCTAGATCAGGGAAAACATTTCCGGTAGGGAGTGAAGGAACACCAGCCATCTTTGCTGACGCACAATCAAACCATTCTCTCCCGGGATTTGTGCCAAAGTAACCCCAGCCCATTAATACAACTCTGTCGATTTCATTATTGCGTTACATATCCTCTATAGATTTATTGAAGGTATGTAAGTATTTACCGCTGGATAAATTTTCGGTGTTGATTAGGTCAATTAATGGATATGCCAAGCAGTGAAAAGTTGTAAATCCTGTATTTATATTATTTTTTGTAAGTATTGTATTCATTTCATAATAAAGCAACTTTAAGTCACCTTATTTAGGGAAGAAGGCTTTTACCCTTGCGCTCCCTATTCACATGCGAAAATTTCAATAGAATAAACGTTTACAGTAATAAATCTGACAAATGAAAATGTAGGGTCATCGATATGTGTGGGCCAGGCAAAAGCTGCCGCTACTGACAAAATCTTCATTAAATAATAATAATAATAATAAATAAATAATAATAAATTGTATATTTAAGGCCCACAGGGCCCCATCATTACAAACTTAGTACCGTGGTTTAAATAAATACAAAGTGGATAATTGCTGCACTATGTGAGCATCCATATGAACAGCAGAAATGAGTAGTATGGTAAACATATCCGATTCAAAACGATTTGCCATTTTTAAAAAAAAAGTCAACAATTTTTGGCATGTATGGTGAACTGGAAAAGAAGCAGTAAAAAAACTCCTAGGGTTAAATCGGAGGCGGAGTTCAGCGAGCCGCCAATTTAAAAAAAATAGGAGAAAACACTGCTTCACTAAAAAATTAATAGCTAAATGCGATGGGATAGTATTGTGATGTTGCTGACAACGTATGAGGGTTCGGAACGCTCCTTGGTGGGTGAGAGATAATATAGCAGTCAGAGCTACTGTTTATAAACACCAATGGAGGTGAGAGAGGACGAACTCGTCGTAGACAACATGGTCGAAACGAAGAGGGGACAGTAGAGGTCACGAGATCATCATCGAGATGCGACCTTGCTGACTGCATAGTCCATCACCAAAGAGGCGAAACCATCAGAACCCGCCTCGATCATCAACAGAACCTAGAGACTATCGTCAGGGTTGTAAATTTGGAGGAAAGTATCAAGGTTGTCAAGAGTTGACAATACTAGTTTAAAAGGAGGGAAAGAAAAGTGAATGCAAAGATTGACTGCAAAGGATGATGGAAATATAATTAGAGACCAATATAATATCAAGGGAGCTGCCTCAAATACCAGGAAGACCCTTTTCAAAATCAAAAAGTTGCGAGTTTGGGAAGGAAACAGACAATAAGGACTTTATATCTTCCGAAGTTAAATGTTTGCGTAATTTGGTTTTGAAAATAGCTAATGTAGACCACAACCTAATTTGCAGTGGAAGATTATGCCATATAAAAGCATATTTAGAGGCAAAAAACTGAGACCGGTTAGTTGTGGAGCTAAGGGGTGGTGAAATGATCATGGAGGAATTACGAGTGGCATAGGGTCGATCTACCGGAGTGAGAGCGTTAATTCGTGGGAGATTTGGGCTAGAGTTAACGCGAAACATGAAGCAGAGACCGGCTTCGAGTCTTCTAACCCACAGAAATTTAATGTTTGCTAACTGGCATCTATCCCTATAAGAGATACTGGATCCAGGAAGAGAAAATAGTCTTCGAATAAAAACCCTCTGAACTTTTTCAATCTTACTGCGGTCAGAGGCGTTCATCAGCCCAAAGAGGGGACAGCAGTATTCTAGGATAGGAAGAACAAACATGCGGTATAGGTTTAACTTTATTTCCGGAAGGAAGAAATTATGTGATATTAAACCACATATCTGTGCAGCCTTTGCAGAAATTTGATCTGCATGAGGCGATAATGCTAGCTTATTCGTGTAACTTTGACCTAAGTCTTTTATGGTTGATCGTTCTAAAAGTGTACTATTTTGAAATACTAGGGTTTCAGGAAGTTAAGCGGGGCCAAAACACATGAAACTGCTCTTGGATGGACAAAATTCCATCTGCCAAGTACAGCTCCAACGTGAGAGCATAAGTAGATCGGTGTTGATTTTATCAACGCAACTATTGTCAGTGTCTTTAGAAAATGAATAAATGCACTTGAGATCGTCAGCGTAAACGAAATTTTGTGAATTTGTGAGTAAAGTTGAAATTTCGTTTATGTCCAGAATGAAGAGAACGGGACCTAGAACCGTGCCTTGAAAAACGCCACTCGTGATCGGCTGAGGCCTCGAATAGCTATTACCTACTAAGACCTTCTGGCTGCCGTTAGACAAGTAGGAACCAATGAAGTCAAGGAGAGGAGACCGGATGCCGAGGGCTTCCAGTTTCACCAGAAGACGTCTGTGCGGTACCTTGTCAAAGGCTTTGCTCAGGTCAAAGTAGATCACAACTACTGACTGCTGCTCATTACGAAGGGAATTGATGAGGTTGAGAAAAGCTAAGTGACACACTTCGCACGATCTCCCAGGTAGAAAACCATATTGCGAGTCGCTTAAGAGCTTATTTTCTAGGCAAAAGTCAAGAATTTGATTAAAAATAATTTTTTCAAGAAGTTTTGCTAGAGCTGGGGTTTTGTGAACACATCGATAATTATTTACGCCCGAACGAGATCCCGACTTGAAGACAGGAAGAATAATAGATGGCTTCCATGAGTCAGGAAAGAATCCGTTTAGAAGATAAACTGAGAATATATGGCTAAGCAATCGGGGGGAAGCTCGGCACTCTCTTAATAACTGATTTTGGAATACCGTCAGTCCTCGAAGAGTGCAAGTTTTTTAGACGAATTATTTGCTAACGAATTAGTTCTAAGGAGGAATTTCATAACCTCGTTTAGAAAAGGATCGACGGCGGAACAGTTGAGCAACAGATTTTGCAGAGTTTGGCTCACTGAGTGCGCAAGATTCCCTCTGTCTGTCACGTGCAAGACGAATCTTAGAGGCTAATTCAAAAATCTCTGCGATCCTTAGATTTACAGATAACGAACTAGTATATTGATCTTTCAACTGCTTCTTCAATTTCTTTAGTCGTGGCAAAAGAAAGTGAGGAACGGTGGATTCCGAGACGTAGGGCTTGACTATTTTGGTTGGCACAAGCTCCAGGATGCTATTTGAAACGACTGACATTAAGTCACAAAGACTTGCTGCGTCGTTCATGGAGGAGAGATGCTGCCAGTCCAATGAGTCAAAAAAGTTACTAATTAAGCTCATATCTGCGAGGTCAAAAGCATGATAGGTACGAGCGGCACTAGCCTTTTTCGATGAAACAATCGGAAGGCAACATCGAATTAGTGTATGATCACTTTGGAAGAGGCCCTGCTTAAAATCAACGAAGAGGGGAGCAATTTCGTTCGTGAAAATCAGGCCTTAAATATGCTTGTCTCTCGTTGAAGAACGGACAAGCTGATACCAATTAGAAAAATTAATGGTATCGAGGAAAGGCTGAAATCTGGGTGGGCAAAAGTTTGAAATCCAGTCAATTTCAGGATAATTAAAATCCCCAGCGATTATTTTAATGTTAAAATTGGGCTCCGAAATCAATTTAAAAATTTCACAAAGTTTTGCATCATCATCGGATGATGAATTAGGCGGGTTGTTAATACATCCGAGAATCGCCTTTTGCCGGGGCGACAGGATAATGGATGCGAAGCAGTAATTACCAGAGAATGACGTAACATCTAGATCAAATGGGAAGTGCCTAAATGAAGCTTTAATATAGAGAAGACAACCACCACCACGCTTGTTAATGCGGTCTTGACGGTAGAGATCATACTGGTCTATGACAAGCAAAGAGTCGGAAATTAAGGGATGGGTCCAAGATTCAGTTACACATAAAACATCAGGCATTAACTCGAAAGCAATGGCTCTCAGTTGGGCCATCTTATTTAAAACAGATCTAGCATTAAGGAATATGACATCTAGCGTAGTTCGAGTATCCAAACTAGGGTAAGTGTTACTTATAAAAAAGGAAGACGTGGTGGTGGGGAAGTAACTGTAGAGAGGAAGGTGTGGACGGAAATTAAAATTGCTGCTGTCTTCAATTAGCTAAGCTGTTACTGCTAACTAAATTAGGATAATTGTAGAGAAACATATTTGGGTGGTATCCATTGCGAGGAAGGCTTTTTTCTGCGTTAGCGAAAATAGGAGGCATTAAAATAGGATTTTGAGGAATATTGGAATAATATGGGGGGAGAATAAGATTTGAAAATGGAACAAATTGTTTTGGAAAACTGTTACCGTAAGGGGTAGCGTTAAATAATGGGGCAGCCTGAGAAATTGATTGGTTGGGATAATTGCTAAGGAAATTTTGGGTATGTATGGTAGATGCTGGAGGGTTATGAGTTTTCGCAACATTTATAACGTTTTTCTTTTTGGAACTTAAGTTTGGAGCATAGTTTGACTTGCCCAGGTTCTTGATAAGTTTAATAGATTGGACAGCTGAGACCGGAGTTGAAAGCGTGGAATAGGAACGAGGTGGACTTGACCCAGTTTTGTTGACTAAGTCAACAGTAGGAATACAAGGAAAACTACGTTAAAGCGGAGAAGCAGTCGGTATTGGCACTTTAGACGGAGTTTCTGACATTAAAGGTGGGTTTATGACATGGCTGATAGCTACTGCGTTGGAAATTTCTATTCGCGAGGAAGAAGGCGTTAATGGATCCGTTGAAAGAAGAGCGAGAGTTGAAGTTAAGGAGGTTTTTGAACTGGGCACTATAGGAGATTGTTGTACCGTTTCGTTATGGTTTGCATAGCCATGACCAGACTTATGGATAATGGATTGAGAGGCCAAAGACCTATGCAAGAGGGGAGACACATTCCTTCGCTCCATCGGTGTAAGATCCCGACAAAGGAAACATTTTGCAACCTCTAGATAACGAGAAATGCGACCTCGTTGTGCAAAAATGGAGTCCACCTCGATTGGTGAAAAACGGGTGACTAATATAGGTGGATTTTTGCTACGTGAGGAGAGGCGTTTGGCTTCCGCTATTTTTTAGTTGAAACCGCACGAGTACAGGAAGTCTTCGGCAACGTCAATGGGTCGTCTGTCCCGGGAAAAATGTTTTAAAAGAAAATTATAATTTCGTTTCTGTCGGTCTGATGTTTCACTGGCAACCAAATGAACAAGAGAATCCAGACGCTGACATTCCTGAGAGGGAAGAGCAGAGATGTCACCGTCGAATAAGTTCCCCAGTATAGAGAGAACTGATCCAAACTTTAACATAAAATCATTACAATTTTGTAAAGCAGAGAGATCAAGCTGGTTAGCTTTAACGATTGGTTGCATATGCATATCACTGCTGTGACTACTTGATGCAACCAAGCAACGTTTCGGTGCAATGGCTGAGAGCTTGCGACGAGCCGAGATTTTCGTTCTCATTTTTGTTAGGAGGCTTTTATTTGGTCAAACTTATGAAAAAATCAGGCGAATAATATTCTGCGACAAATGTGTTTTCCAACATTTTAACAGATTTTAACAGATCCACCTGACTTATAACGAGGCTATATGGGTTGAAAAAGTTGACTCTAAATTTCCACGCCTGTAGAAGTGGACGAGCACCACAGGTATAAGCAGTTGATAGAGTGTTAAAAGTGCAAAGTTTTTATCAAAAAATCAGTTAGTTATTTAAGGTATGGATAAGGAAATCCTGAAAAAATTAGAACTTTCACTTAGCTTTCAAAAACGAGCTGCGCGCCTAGTTTCTCAGCAAATTAGTATCTAGTTTGCATTTAAATGTGACAACAGTATCTGAAAGGACCACCTCGTCAGGTAGTCCGTTCCATGCTCCAACGGCCCTCTGCGAAAAGGCGTTCGGACGGACGTCCCTGTTGACCAACTTCCTCTGCAGTTTAAAGGGATGACACCACAGATGTTCCAACCCAGCCAGTTATGTGTCTTTCGGCTTTAACTCTGAGGCTGCTCCGAGGACAGACGTTATCAGGCCCCTTTCGGTCTAAATAACATGTCAAAGAAGTGAATAAAAGTGACGAAGCTTATTTAAAAATTTACAAGTTGTATAATGTATAAGGAATTTCTTGATTTTTACTATCACTTTAACTGGGCAACTATGTTGTCGAATATCCTAGTAAGTGGAAGGCTAGTTGCTATTTCTTTCCTAATTTGAGAAATATTATGGCATTTACGTTACTTCTAGTGATCTGTGGTCGCAATAACTTGCTACCATGTTCAATTTGAGTATGTTTTGGTCATGTGTGGCTATGAATGAGATGTTGAGAATTTTAAGGAACTCTTCTGATCAAGGGCGATCTATGACTATATTTACTGTAAATTAGCGGGCAGAGACCCGGAGTCACTCGCACTCAGACAAATGTAAAGTAAGGCGTCACTGAATGCCTTCTTGTTTTTCTCGGCTATCTGACGGCAACAAGCAAAAAAATAATGTTCAGAAATCTTGGAGGAACAAAATCTACAGTTCATAAGGTTTTGAAATGTAGTCCCTGCCGTTGCATGATATCTCCATAATGAGGAGCGTTTCGAATCGTCATATGCTCCCATCAGTATGACGATCCTATATTATGCACATATTTTTCCCCATGAGTGAAAGTCTTTTTTCCTTACAAATCCACAAATATCATTCAACTGATATCTTTCCATAAAAATATCGAAGGAATTTCTTTCGCTGTCTGCCAATAAGCTGACTTCCAATTCATAAATTTTAAACACTACGAAACGTCCCTTCTGGGTGCTCAACTAAAATATCTTCCTATCTGTCTATCTATCTTTATAGCATTTAAGGTGAAATGTTTACATATGAATCCGGATAATCAGGTGGCTTTCGTTAAAACATGCTTAACCTGGTTGATAAGTAAAGTGCATTTGTTAGTTCAGACCTCAGTCTTTTATTCACGATCATTGAGTGAGTTATTAGTCATCGAAAATTATTGGACAATTTATTGTGAAGCAAAGGTCTTGAGCTGTCATTTTCCCTTGAGGATTGCGTTCAATAAGCGCATTAATATACACATCGATTGTCCTTTTCACACTGGTTGCTGCATGCTTGTTATATGACGGGTAGAGATGACGGCGCGCGTCACTGACATCGGGACGGTATCCGAAGCATTCGCAGTGACCAACGGAGTGAAGCAGGGCTGCGTATTGGCTCCCATCCTGTTCAGTCTCATGTTCTCGGCTATTCTCATGGAAACCTACCGTGATGAGCAGCCTGGGATCCGCATCGCCTACAGAACTGACGGGCACCTTCTCAACAGTCGGCGTATGCAGGATTCAACGCGCGTGTCTACGACTACAGTCCATGACTTGCTCTTCGCGGACGACTATGCCCTTAACACCGTGACGAAGAAAGACGTGCAAATGAGCATGGACCTCTTTGCAGCACGTTGCGCTGATTTTGGATTAACAATCAGTACAACCAAAACGGTTGTCATGCACCAGCCGCCACCCAGCGATGAATACAATGCTCCCCGAATCAATGTCACAGGTGCTCAACTCAAAAACGTGGAAACCTTCGCTTATCTAGGAAGCACGCTGTCACGCAACACGAGAATCGATGACGAGGTTGCACAACGGAGTTGCAAAGCCAGTCAGGCCATCGGCCGGCTGCAGGCCTCTGTGTGGAATCGCCACGGTATTCACCTGAAGACCAAACTGAACATGTACAAGGCCGTCGTTTTGAGGACACTCCTTTACGGAGCGGAGATCTGGACCGTCTCCTTGATCCAAGCCAGGAAGCTGAATCACTTCAATCTCAGCTGCCTCCGCAGAATACTGAAGCTGAGATGGCAAGACAGGACCCCAGACACGAAAGTCCTGGAGTGGACCGGAATCCTCAGCATCCACGCCATGCTGCGGCAAGTGGAACTGCAATGGAGCGGCCACTTGGTAAGAATGAACGACGAGCGACTACCCAAACGACTTTTCTACAGAAATGTCGCTACGGGTGCTCGCCGAAAAGGAGGTCAAAAACGACGCTACAAGGACACTTTGAAGAAATCGCTGAAGCAACTGCAAATCAACCGGGTGACATGGGAGGACCTCACCCAGGAAAGACCGGCACGGAAAAGATCCGTGAAGACTGGTTCAGCAATCTATGAGGCCAACTGGATCGCCGCCGCCAAGGTCAAAAGAGTGGCATGAAAGTCACCAACGCCCCGGACCAACATCGTCGATGCCCAGGCCCCACCAACATGCCCGCGCTGTCAACGCATCTTCCGCGCGTTAATCGGCCTGGTTGGACATCTTCGGACGCAATGCACCAACAATCAGACAATTCCAATTTCTACGTCAAATTCTGCCAACCCTCCTTTAGAATCCCCCACCTTCACTCCTGGCATCAATTCCATTACTCCCACTGTCATAGAGACCACATCCCAATACTCATCACCTGTTACCCGCACCACCGCAACCACCAAGGCCTTTGCCTTCACTTCCACCTACCATCAGCGATGGGGACTCTCTCCTAAACTGTCCTCAATGCGACCGCACATTCACCTCATGCATCGGTCTGGTCGGTCACTTGTGAATCCATCGTACACAGACTGGTGAACCAGTGCCTGGAGCACCAACACACAGCAGAGATCGTCGCCTCACTGTCCTCACGCATTCACTCATCGCATGGCCCTATTCGGTCACATGTGCATCCATAACAGGGGAATTTACCTCAATGCCGACAACACCGATACATCATGCGCACCCTCCGCTCCTGCCATTCTTACCGCCACTGCCACCCCCACTACCATGAATGACATCCCACAGCCTCTACCGATTTCTCCTGCTTACACTGCACCCAAAAATCACGCATCGGCCTAGTCGGTCACCTGCGAATCCATCGCACGGAGGCTGGTGAACCAGTGCCTGGGGCTCCGAAATATAGTCACCGCACCCGCCTTCACTGCCCTCACTGCTCCCGCACATTAACACACCGCATGGGCATATTCGGACACATGCGCCTCCATGACAACCTGCGGTAAACCACCGGAGGCTAAGCTACATCAGGGCACACCATCTACACTAATACATAGACAACACCCTCACAATCATCATAATGTACCTGATAAATTCACGGTTTCTTAGAAACCGTGGCTTGGAAGGCTGACAATCTGACGCTTACACCAAACCAAGCTGTTGGCCCAGTGTATGCGCTGTGTGTGTCGAGTGGCTGACCAGTGGACTGGGAGTCAGACGGTGATGGCCCCTCCATATCCCCTGATTTAGTGAATCCTGGTGTGTGCAATATGGGGACTAGGTCGTGCTGTGGCGCGCGAAGACGGGTACGCCAACGCGTCAGCCAATGCGCCCACTCCCATATCAGACAACTTACTGGCTCGGATGGTGGTCTGATTTTGGGGGTGGGGAGAGATTGAAATCAACAGCTCAGCGCATTTTACTTACTTTAAACAATCTGACGCGCTTAAAACTATTGCGCTAAAAGCCGTGGCTTGGAAGGTTGCCAACTGACGGGATAACTCAGACCGCTTGGTCAGCCCAATGCGTGTTTTGTGTGGAGTGGCTCACTGGCGGACTGAGAGTTCACGCTGCAATGGCTCCTTCTTAATGTGGCCTTTATGGCACCCCACTCCATGGGATCCGAGTCAGGTGTGGTGGTTCACCCAGGGGCGGCTCCGGCCGCGCCAGCCACTTGCACCCTCTCCAATCTCCGGTCTTCTTGACTCTGTCTTGACACCGGGTTCAGGTGGGGGAGGAGGAGATAGTGCGGTAGCTGCAGCGCAAGGCTACTATCACTCAAAACTAATTCACGCGCCTGTCACCGTCCCTGCACTACCTGGTGTGGAGCATACGGTGGATCTCGTCGAAATCAACGGTCGAACTGTCATCATATGTATATATGCATTTTAGGTCACGCACATATTAAAAGCTTTTACTTGAAGTTGGTATGCTTGATAGGTCGTGAATATGTAAGAGACATAGAAATAGACCTAAGATGGTGCCCTAAAATACCGCAATAGTAATAGAAGAGAGTCAGTAACCCCGTTTTTAATCTGCTTTATTAGCTTTCGGTTTTAGAGTAAGGAATTTAAGAAATTCGAGAAGAGGGCACAGTCCAATCCTATGATTAATAAGATCTTGTATTTTTCTTTGGTGGGGCATTGATCGAAAGCCTTTTTGAGATTGAAGTATATTCTGGTTAAAAATTTGCCGTAATCTCTGTTGCTCGAAACGGATTCTAGGTAAGGGAGATGGCAGGACTGGTATGACTTCTTATGGGAAAGGGCATGTTGGAAGGGTATATGAGCTTAACAGTTGCAGTTGCAGGTACGATCAAAATACTTTCGAGATATCAGTCGAAACAACCGTCAACCTGGCAAGATAGGAGGTACCCACCACGAACGATCACAGTCCGTTAGATTCCAAGCAACGAGGGGAATTTAAGGACTGCGAGAATCATCAAACCACAGGGAATGTGAAAATAATACGTCTTGGGTGACTGACTAAACTACCATCAGATGGCAAAACGGAGGAATCTGCAATTATTGTCAACAGATCACTTTGGGACAAAATGAGGAGATGACGTTAAGTGCCGCGGAAATCATTGCTGCATGGAAGGGGGATAATAGTGATGGACTCACCAGTAACAATCTAAAGTAGAGTTTGAATTTGAGCAAGTAAATTATGCATTATCTGACGTTAATTCCTAGCATGACCTTTATCGATGTCCAGAAGTTGCGTGTTAAGAAATATAACCGCTAATTATGACAATATACGTTCTGAGGTATGATATTTACGTAACTAAAATTTAAATACTGGCACCTTAGGCGATGACTTAGGGAAAAGTGAAAGACTATTCCAATGGAAGGCATATTTGGATGCAAAGAAGAGCGAGCCCTTAGATGTAAAGCAAAGGGACGGCAGAATAACCTTGAAGGAATTACGTGAAACATGAAACTCATCTACACAGATGGGACTGTCCGTATGTGAAAGATGATGGTTACAGTTAATAGGAAGAAAAAAGCAAAGGTCAGCGTCGAATCTTCTGGCCCATTCAAATTTAACGTTCATAAATTGACATCAGTCAGTATACGAAAAGCTGGACTCAGCATGGGAAAAAGGTTCTCGAATAAATAATCTCTGAAAATTTTCGATTTTGCTGTGGTCCCAGGCTTTCAATAGACGAAACAAAGGAGGTCAAAATTTAAGGATAGGAAGAAAAAACTATTTTAAAAAGCTTAAGCTTTATTTCCGAAAAGAAAACAGTGTATGAGATGAACCAACATATCTGCGCAGCCTTTGCAGAAATACCGTCTACATGAGGTGACAAAGTAGGCTCATTTGTACAAATTAGACCTAGGGCCTTTATATTGGAATATGCCGAGGATGGGTTAGTTTGAAAGGTGGATTTTCCAGGAAGCGTGACAGGGCCAAATCGCATGAAACTGCACTTTGACGAAGAAACTCCATCTGCCAAGTTGAGATCCACTTCGACAGTGCCAGCTGACCGCAGTTAATTTTATCAATGCATTAGTTGTGATGGGCCTAGAATATGAATAAACACACTTAATATCATCGGCAGAAAGGAATATTGATGAAGTTTGATTTTTTGAAATATCGGTAATAAAAAGGAAGAGTAGCGGATCTCGAACCGTGCCTTAGAGAACGTTACTGTTTATCGAGTGAGGCATCAAATAGCTATTACAAACAATGAGATGCTGATAGTGGTTTGATAAGTAAGATCCGATGAAGTCGAGTAGTAGAAGCTGGATGCTGATGACATCCAATTCTATTAGAAGACGTCTGTGTGGCACCTTTCAGAATGATTTTCTCAGATCAAAGTTAAAAACTACCACTGACTTCTCTTCCTTACGCAGGGGAGTGATAAGATTATGGATGGTTAAGTGACAACTTGCACACGATTTTTGGGGTAAGACCCCGTGCTGTGTAGAGCTTAGAAGCTAAATAGATAGACAGAAATCAAGAATGTCATTGTATGGGATTTTGTCAAGATTTTTGCCAGAGATGGCATTTCGTGCACATCCCTATAGCTCGCAACAACAGATCGAGATCCAGACTTGAAAACTGGATGGATAATAAAGGTCTTCCGTGTTTTCAGGAAACACGCTTGAACTGCGAACTGAGAAGAAACGACTAAGAAACCTGGCAAGGTCCAATGCCTGGTTGATAACCGAGTGCGGGATACCGTCTGTAGGTCTGAAGTGGCATCGGTTGAGTTGAGTGTTTTATCTGAAAGATGACGGCAAAAGGGAATCGGTTTGAAATCATTTGTAAGTTCTTTTGCCTTTTCAGTGTCATCGAGGAGAAAGATTCTTTTGTAATTTAGCAAAGGAGAAATTTAGTGACCACACTCTGATGAGGACCGATGAAATAAGCTTTTGTCGACGGATTTGGTAGGGTAAGGATCAATAAGAGCAAATGATTTCCTCTGCCTGTTGCACACTTGGGGCATCTTTGAGGTCATTTTGAAAATTTCCCTGATTGTGAGATGTGAGACGGATAAATAAACAGTGGAAGAGTCCCGCAGCTGTCTTCCCAAACTTTAAGCCTGTTTTAAAAAAAAGAACGAATGATTGAATTCGAAGAGTTATAATTGAGGTATCTATGAAGCACACATTCGCAGTTATATTGGAGGCAAACTGATATGACCTCACAAAGAAGGGCTGCATCATTGCAGGAGAGAAAGCAAGGCCAGTCCAATGATCCAAGATAGATATTTTTTAAGCCGTTGTCAATGAAATCGTAAAGTAGGTTTGTCCGAGCTTTGCTAGTTTTTTTTGAAAAGGAGAACGGGAAACAAGAGTGAATTAACACATGGTTGCTTTCAAAAAGGTATTTTATGAAAGCAGCGAAAAGAAGAGCAAGGTCAACTAAGGCTTAGGGCCTTTATATTGGAACATGCCGAGGATAGGCTTTTTTGAAAGATCAGACTTAGAATGTGATTATCTCTTTTTTCAGCACACACAAGCAGGAACCAGTTAGATGGTGATGGTGCTTGCGGCCTTATTCTTCTCCCCGGTGTTTACCCTACACGGACTGTTGACGATCGTTTTGAGTTCCTCTGTTGGTGGTCCGAGAAATCATCAATGAGAGTATCAGGGTCGCTTCTTTGGCTATTCTACCATGACCTTCAAAATTTTCTACGGTCCTTTTCCCGTTCAACCCAAAGAGTATGGATGAAGCCTACGAATGTTTCCCCTGTCAAGCATCCTTGACGTTTACGCTTAAAGCTAGTCGATACGCATTGGGATTGCACTTGCGGTGGTGAAAAGTAGCCCCTGTCGTTACATGAAGTCTCCCACGATGAGGAGCATTTTGAACCCTCATATGCTCTCATCAGCATGTCGATCCTACCTAACGCATTGGTTTTTCACCCAGGAGTGACAATTTTATTCTCCTTAAAAAACCACAAACCCCATTCAACATACGCCATTTCTATAAAAATGCCAAAGTCTTTTTAAGTCACTTTAAGTCACTTTATTGAGGGAAGTAGGCTTTCGCCCTTGAGCTCCCTATTCATATGCAAAAAAATGTCAATAGTATAAATGTTTACAGTGATATATCTGACAAATGAAAAATGTAGGGTCATCGATATGTGTGGGCCAGGCGCAACCTGCCACTGTTTACACAATCTTCATTATATTGACAATAGTTTCTCAGAAAATGAGTATCTAGTTTGAATTTAAATGCATCAACAGTTTCTGAAAGGACAACATCCTCAGGGAGTCCGTTCCATGCTCCAACGACCCTCTGCGAAAAGGCGTTCCGACGGACTTCCGTGTGGACAAACTTCCTCTGCAGTTTAAAGGGATGACCCCGCAGATGTTCCGTCCCAGCCAATTCGAAGAATTCAGCAAATTCTAGGGCACAATCGCGGCCTCTGACAATCCGGTAGGTTTGGATGAGGTCACCGCGTAGTTGCCTGTAATTTAGAGGAAACAAATCAAGTTCAACCAGTCTGGCTTCGTAAAGGCAGATTACTAAGATTCTTGACCATCTTCGTAGCCCTCGCCTGCACTCGTTCCAGCTGTAGATAATCCTTCTTAAACCACGGACGCCAGGCCTGGATGGCATATTCCAAGTGAGATCGACCAAATATCCCGTAGGTTTTTCGGAAGAGTTCCTTATCAATCTGCACAAACCCACGTCTGAGCGCAAATAAGACCTGTGTAGCGCGTTTTGCTGCCTTTAAACACTATGAAGATGGTTTTAAGTGAGGGTGTATTAGAACACCGAGGTCCTTCTGTTCCTCAACAATTGAAAGGGGCTGCCCATTGAGAATGTATTGGAAGGAATCATCCTTCTCACTGGTCCTTCTGGTACGCAGTCTTAGGACCACACACTTCCCAACGTTAAAATTTAAGAGCCAACGAGCAGACCAGCTGCTAAGACGGTTGAGATCCTCTTGAAGTGCGTGCCTATCGAAATCAGATCTGATGACCCTCCACAATTTAACATCATCTGCAAACATGATGGCGCTGCAATCCAGGTCGTCGACACAGTCGTTGATGTACACTAAGAAGAGTAACGGCCCTAATACCGAGCCTTGGGGACACCACTTAGAACCCGGGTAGGTGTTGACTTCGAGGTATCGATGCACACAGTTTGCAATCTATCTGTAAGAAAGTCTGCGATCCATGTCAGCAACATTCCTCTTATGCCGATTTCAGATAATTTGTAGATGAGACGTTTGTGTGGGATACTGTCAAACGCCTTCTTGAAATCAGTGTATATGACGTCAACCCTACCATTTTCGTCCAGTGCACGAGTCCACTGCTCTGTTGATAGTAATAAACTAGAAAGACAGGAGCGATTCTGTCTGAAGCCATGCTGGAGATCTGAGAGTAATTGGTTTTCCGCAAGGAACTTCATGGTTGTCTTCTTGATTATTGATTCCATTATTTTACAGCAAATGGAGGTAAGGCTGACAGGCCGATAGTTGTTGACATTAGATCGAGCACCACTCTTGTATATGGGGTATATATTTGCTGCCTTCCATTCGGATGGCAGTTTCCCTGATTCAAATGACGAATTAAATATATGCGCTAGTGGTTTGGACAGTTCGCTGGCCAGTTCTTTCAAGAACTTGGCCGGTATATCGTCGGACCAGATGACTTCGCTTTCTTTCAGATTTCGCAGTTCTAGTTCCACGAGAGGTTCCTGGAAGATTATATATTCAAGCACTGAACGGGCGTCTATAACAGCACTATTGACGTGGTCAAGCTGAAGTTCCAGTTCTTTAGTGAAAAACCGAAGCAAAAACCGACCTAAGTACTCGGCTTTGTCACAATTTTCAATGACTTCAACACCATTCCCATCCATGAGTACTGCTACTGGGTCCTTGTTTTTAGTCGGCTATTGATATAATGGAATAAAAGTTTTTGGTTTATATTCAGCCTGTTGAATAATTCTTGATTCAAAGTTCTTCCTTGCCTGACGGATCATTTTTCACAGCGTTTCTTTGATGACGAAATTCTTTGAGATGCTCTGCTGACCCTGTTTGCCTGAATACCTTCCATTTTTATTCTTCTTCTTTAGCTGCCTGTTAAGTTCTCTTGTTAACCAGGCGGGGCGACTATTCTTTTTGCACCTTCACGGGACAAAAGCGTTCAATCAGATTGAGTGAGACTGTCTTAAGGATCGCCAGTCATCCTCGGATTCCCTTTAAGCAAACAATCCCATCTCATAGACATCAGTTCTTTCCTCATCGCGTTAAAATCAGCCTTCCATATATTTCTCTTGCATTCCGTTCCATTCTGGCGCCGAGAATAAAGTGAGTAATCCCATATCAGCGTACTATGGTCACTCTTACCGAGGGGTGCAATAGAATACACTTCATCAATGCTAGAGAAGTCCTTCGTAAATACAAGGTCCAGGCAATTTGCTCTCTGGTTCTCTCTTAATCTTGTTGGTATGTGAACCTTCTGTACCAGAGGTTGGTCGAGAGTGAGATCCATAAGCTTGTGGCCGAAGGAAGTTGGTGCACCATCAACTGTCAGATTAACCCAGTCTACTATAGGTGCATTGAAATCTCCAGCAATAAGCACCTCCTGGTGGCTTGCTACTTCCTTGAGCAAATGTAGGAGGGACTCATCAGCTGCACTTGGAATGTTCGGTGGTCTGTAGATCGTCAAAATTGTAGGTTCTGTGAACAATCCTTTTTTTAATCTTTATCCAGAGAAATTCATATTCGGGGAAAATGGAGTGTGCTCGTTCGACTGCCGAGATTCCTGTCCTAACATATACGGCCACTCCTCCTCCCTTTCTATTTTTCTCTGTCTTTTTCGAAAAAGTTGGTATCCATCAATCAAAACCTCGCTATCCGCGATTTCGGCTTTGAGCCACGTTTCCGTAATGGCAACGATATCGGGGGTTCGGTCTGATACTAATGCTTTGAGTTCATCTACTTTCGATAGGAGACTCTGAGCATTGGTATACAAACATCTCAATTTAGACTGGGTAACTCCTCCATATAGATTTCTGCGAATTTCGCGCGATTGAATACTAGAGTCTTTCATTGCTTTCCGAGATGAACTGGTGTCCATCCCGCCGACGCTGAGTTCTGATGAGTGGTCGTCATCCGAGTTCTGGAGCGCCTTTTTATTATTCAAGCTCTGTACAGTTGGGTTGGCTCCAAATAAAGGACGGGGAGATAAAAGTGATAAAGGTCTTTCTTATAGCAGAACCCGTACATAATCAAGGTGGATTCTCGCCGAGACGGAGGGACACTAAATACGATGTACGGGGTCCTGCCATAAAGAAAGACCTCTTTACTATCCGCTATCTCCCCGTCCTGGCCCCGAACCATTTCCCTCGGTCGTAATATTTGGGTTTTAATGTCGGCGTCATCGTTTTGTTGCTTGTTCGCGGGTTTGGTGATCATTTGAACGCACGTCACTGTTGTTGGCTGCCTGACCGTTGTTGAGGTGGTACCGGACGTCTTTCCGGGAATGATTTTTAGCCTTGCGGTGATGGTTCACGTGAGAGCATCCGCTTTTCCTAGGCGGATGGCTTTGGCGTACACTGGCACGCATTCATGCATCTCGAGGAATCGGGATGGCGTGTCTCATGGGAGAGACTGGGGTCATGTTCTACCCTTTCGCTTAGGCGGTCGGAAGTTGATTCAGGGGCCCTTTTGATAGGCGAGATTTGCGATTTTCCGGTCGAGAATGTATGTTTGGTGACTTTGAGTTCAGATTTGTTGAATAGAGCGTAAGTATCAGGAAGAACGCTACTCTGGTCGACGACGTTATTTGCGTCAGTAGCAGGCAACTATTCCCTAAAGTTAATGACAAGAGCCTTTTGGGTACACTTTATGCCAGTGGTCTCCACTCCGCGCTGTATTACCAAGAGAGGATTGCGCTTGAGCATCTATCGGTAAGAACGAGCTTTTTCCGGAGTTCAACCCACTTTTTGTGAAAGCTTCTTGGCCCTTTTCGACTTTGAATTCTTCATCTTAGGTGCTTCAAATTCAACTTGCTTCTACACTTCACTCTTTTTTGTATCATTCAGCGACGATGCCGCATATATTTGTGTATCCAGCACATTTCTGCTTCTGTCTAAGCTCGATGACAGTAGTAAGGTGCATGAGCTGTTTTGATCTCCCTTTTTGAGAGCTCTGTAGACCTGATGTCTTTAAGCTCTACATGAGGTATTCTTGAGGAAGCAATATTTGCATACGTTATTTCTTTTGGTTGGAATTCTCGTTGCTACGGGTGAACTTTGAACCTTCTCTTTGAGATCGGCCATTTCTTGTTTCAAGATACTTATCTCTTTCTCCATCAATGAGAATTTCTGCAAGAGATTTAAACACCCAGGCACTTTTCGTCCTCGTAGGTGACATTCATTAGTGTTCCCAGGCTTTTTGCCCGCTTGGCAGGAGGAGAAGTGGTAACAGAATATCTGTCTTTGTCATCTTTTTTTGTTTGGATACAATTTTGTTTTCCATATTGTCGTGAGGACATAGCGCAGTGAAGTTATGCTCGTCGCCACATGAATCTGCGACCCGGGTTCGAGGCCCGACAGCGCGGCGAATTTTTTTTCTCAGCACAGATGATTCCTGAGCGTCTGCGTTTTCCATACCTCTTATGAAGCTCTTGCAAGATAACAGTACTCGACGAAATACGCTTAGCAATATTAAAGTTAAAAAGGCAGTGACCAAAGCACCATGATCATTTCACCACCCCTTAGCTCCACAACTAACCGGTCTCAGTTTTTTGCCTCCAAATATGCTTTCATATGGAATAATCTTTCACTGCAAATTAGTTTGTCGTCTACATTAGCTATTTTCAAAACCAAATTACGCAAACATTTAACTTCGGAAGATATAAAGTCCATTTTGTTTGTTTCCTTCTCAAACTCGCAACTTTTGGATTTTGAAAAGGGTCCTCCTGGTATTTGAGGCCGCTCCCTTGATATTATATTGGTCTCTAATTATATTTCCATCATCCTCTGCAGAGTCAATCTTTGCATTCACTTTTTCTTCCCCTTCTTTTAAACTAGCATCGCCAACTCTTGACAACCTTGATACTTTCCTCCGAATTCGCAACCCTGATGATACTCTCCAGGTTCTATTGATGATCGAGGCGGGTTCTGATGGTTTCGCCTCTTTGGTGATGGACTATGCAGTCAGCAAGGTCGCATCTCGATGATGATCTCGTGACCTCTACTGTCCCCTCTTCGTTTCGACCATGTTGTCTACGATGAGTTCGTCCTCTCTCAACTCCACTGGTGTTTATAAACAGTAAATCTGACTGCTATATTATCTCTCACCCGACAAGGAGCTTTCCGAACCCTCGTACGTTGTCAGCAACATCACAATGCTATCCATTGCATCTAGCTATTATTTTTTAGTGAATCAGTTTTTTTTCTCCTATTTTTTTAGATTGGCGGCTCGCCGAACTCCGCCTCCGATTTAACCCTAGGAGTTTTTTTTAATGCTTCTGTTCCAGTTCACCGTATATGCCAAAGATTGTTGACTTTTGTTTTAAAAATGGCAAATCGTTTTGAATCGGATATGTTTACAATACTACTTATTTCTGCTGTTCATATGGATGCTCAGATAGTGCGGCAATTATCCACTTTGTATTTATTTAAACCACGGTACTAAGTTTGTAATGATGGGGCCCTCTGGGCCTTAAATATACAATTTATTTATTTATTTATAAAAGGCTTTGGGTATTTGTATACAAGCACTTAAATTTTGCGCCACCCAAATTTCCTGCTGCGATTGTAAATTTTATGGGCCTTTCTGCGTCTCCTCTAACGTCAATGTCGTATGTCTTCTCCGTTTCTTGATGAGTTTCGGTAACTCTGGTTTCTTTAGTGAGAACGCTGGGCGTTACGGAATGAGTACTGACATCTCTTTGTGCAATTGGTTCCCTGATGGTTTTGGCATTAGTGAGGTGGCTGCCATTGTCCTTAGTACAATCGTTTGGTTCAATGGAAAATTCGTATACTTTTGAGCTACCTTCCCCTTGAAAATAGATAGATTGTGTTCGCCAGCCTTCAGTCTTGATTGTTGTTCCAAGACAAGTTCCTGGCGTTTCAGACTTTCCACAGGGGAGAAGTTTGGTTGAAAAACCTCTTTATGCGAGTGACGAAGGTTGTTTTTTTTCGGATAGGATCGCCTTGATTTGGTCTATGCTCTCTAGCATTATTTTGATAGGTCGTGGTCACGGCGTTCCTAGGCATTCTTCGGACTTTTTGCTGATCCGGAATGCTTTAATAACTTTAACTTCCACACCTGGTGGGAGCAACTGGTTTAGGAGGCCATTAAACGAAGCAAGGTCTTCGGCGATATGGTCTTCAGGTCGGACTGCAGTTGACTCGTGCAAACTCGGAATAACTAAACACTGTTGCCGATCCTGGTGCTTGGAATTTTCGCTTCCTCCTAAGTTCACCTTAGATGCACGAGAACGGTTTACAGAGCTCTCGTTGGGATTTCGTCTACCTCTGACCATACTCTCAGCTGAAGGCTTCAATGAATCCATCAGAGTTGATTGTGACTTCGTACTCCTGTTGTGGTTTTTCCCCATTGCAAATTTGCCACGCGTTTGTTCCTTGGGATTTAACCACGGGCTCTTTAGAACACCCAAGCTAGCAGGATGAGATTTGTGGTTCGCTTGGTTGTCGTCCGTATGATTCCGAGACTGTGTTCCTGTTATCTGATCGTTATGGGTATTCGCGTCCGACCATTGTGAGCTGTTACAAGTTGTAGTTTTTAATACTTTTGGTGCTTTGGTCACTGAATTTCATCTGGTTATGAGGATTTCGACACTTTTAGTTCTTTAATTCCTCTTGGATCAGAAACTCTGAGAAAAGTATGTGGCTAATGCTTGCAGTCGGCGGGTTATCCAATGAGGGACGAAGGAACCTTCCCTCGTTTGTGAAGACTGAGCGGTTGAACTGTAAAAAGTACTCGGCTTTTTCCCTGTTTTCAGAAATTTCGATGCCCACGGCAGTCTTAATCAGCGGTATTTGATGCCTATTCCTTGTACATCTGCGGAGGTAACTGTGGACTAACTTTGGATTCTGCGTTGCCTTTTGCAGCAAAGTCTTTTCTAATTCTCTTCGCGTTTTGAGGATAAGGCTTTTCAGTTTGTTTCTCTGTGTTTTATACCTATTAAAATATGCGACTTGATTAGATTCGCAATAATTTCTCCACAACTTGTGTTTCCTGTTTATTTCCCTTTTTAAGTTGCTGTCTAGCCACCCAGGACGCTTGCTCTGATGGAAACTCGTTATTGGGTAGTTTGTCCATAAGTTGCAGAATAACATTTCGGAAGGACTCCCAATCTTCGTTCACGGTGCTCGAAAACATTGAGGTCCAGTTGATGTCTATTAAATCTGCTGGCATCTGATGAAAGTTTCCTCGCCAAACGTTACGCCCTTTTCCCTCTAAAGCAGGCGCAACGAAGAATAAGGAGTAGTCCCACATAAGCACCACATGATCACTACGACCAAGTGGAGGCATTGAAATTATCTCGTGAATGCTGCCTGATGTTTTCGTGAAAACCAGGTCGAGACAGTTATCCCTTTGTCCATCACGTGTTCTGGAGGAAAAAGGACATGTTGTGTGAGAGTGCTCAAGGTCTTTTGCAGAAAAACGTAATCAAAAGTCAATTTTGGGCATGATGATTGAATTGTGCTCCGGTTAATTACTGGTGTGTTGAAGTCACCCATAATCATTACATTAGGTCGACTGGATAAATTTTCTAATTGTTCCAACAAGTGGGTGCCTGCGACTCGGTCTATACTAGGTGGCCGATAGGCAATGAGCACATCCAGACATGGAGAGCCAAGAGCCTTGATGTTCAACCATGTGGCTTCCGTGCTGCACGCAAACTTGCTAGTCTTGTCAGACACTATTAGCACGTCTTTCTCATGCACAATTATTTCACCACCCCGTCGGTTTTCTCTGTCCCTCCGATATAGTTGGTATCCAGACAATGTTATTTCGCTATATCGAATACTGCCAGACAGCCAGGCTTCGGTTACTGCTATCACGTCTGGAGATACTTCGGCAAGGCAAATTTTTAACTCATCAAGTTTTGATAAAGGCTTTGTGCATTTGTATACAAGCACTTCAATTTTGCTCCAACCAAATACTTTTGGTGCGCCAACAAATAATTGTGCATGTGAAAGACGTGCTAATAGTGTCTGACAAGACTAGCAAGTTTGCGTTCAGCACGGAAGCCACATGGTTGAACATCAAGGCTCTTGGCTCTCCATGTCTGGATGTGCTCATTGTCTATCGGCCACCTAGGATAGACCGAGTCGCAGACACCCACTTGTTGGAACAATTAGAAAATTTATCCAGTCGACCTAAGGTAATGATTATGGGTGACTTCAACACACCAGTAATTAACCGGAGCACAATTAATCATCATGCCCGAAATTGACTTTTGATTACGTTTTTCTGCAAAAGACCTTGAAAGCACTCCTCACACAACATGTCCTTTTCCCCTCCAGAACACGTGATGGACAAAGGGATAACTGTCTCGACCTGGTTTTCACGAAAACATCAGGCAGCATTCACGAGATAATTTCAATGCCTCCACTTGGTCGTAGTGATCATGTGGTGCTTATGTGGGACTACTCCTTATTCTTCGTTGCGCCTGCTTTAGAGGGAAAAGGGCGTAACGTTTGGCGAGGAAACTTTCATCAGATGCCAGCAGATTTTAATAGACATCAACTAGACCTCAATGTTTTCGAGCACCGTGAACGAAGATTGGGAGTCCTTCCGAAATGTTTACAAGACAATTAGCCCTTTTTCCTTCACGTGTTCTGGTGGGGAAAAGGACATTTTTTGTGAGGCGTGCCTTCAAGGTCTTTTGCAGAAAAACATAATCAAGAGTCGAGTTCGGGCATAATGATTGAATGATGCTCCAGTTAATTACTGGTGCGTTGAAGTTACCCATAATCATGACATTACGTCGACTGGAGAACTTTTCTAATTGTGCCAACAAGTGGGTGTTTGTGACTATGTCTATCCTAGGTGGCCGATAGATAGTTAAGACATCCATACAAGGAGAGCCAAGAGCCTTGATTGTCAACCACATGGCTTCCGTGCTGCATGCAAACTTGCTCGTCCTGTCAGACACTATTAGGTCTTATTTCACATACACAATTACTCCAGCACCCTTTCGGTTTTCTGTGTCCCTCCGATATATTTGGTATCCAGCCAATGTTATTTCACTATCTCGAATACTGCCCGACATCCAGGTTTTGGTAACTGCTATCACACCCAGAGATACTTTGGTAAGGCATATTTTTAACTCGTCAAGTTTTGATAAACGGCTATGGGCATTTGCGTAATAGCACTTCAATTGTGCGCCAGCCAAATTTCCTATTGCGTTGATTCCATTTTATGGGCCTTACAGCGTCCCCTCTGATGTCGATCTCGTATGCCTGTTCCGTTTCTTGATGAGTTTCAGTAACTCTGGTTTCCACAGTAAGAACGCTGGGCCTTACGGACATAGTTATGCCATCTCTTTGGCCAATTGGTTCCCTAATGGTTTGGACGTTAGAGAGGTGGCTGCCGTTGTCCCTAATACAATTGGTCAGTTCAATGGAAAAGTCATATTCTTTTGAACTACCTTCCCCTTGAAGAAAGTCAGATTGTGTTCACCAGCCTTCTGTCTTGATTGTACGTCCAAGACAAGTTTCTGGCGTTTCAGCCTTTCCGGAGGGGAGAAGTACGGTTGAAAAAACCTCTTTATGCGAGTGACGGAGGTTGATTTTAGGGATAGGATTGCCCTGGTTTGGTCTTTGCTCTCTAGAATAATTTTTAGAGGTCAATGTCGCGGAATTCCTAGGCTGTCTTCACCCTTTTTGCAGATCCGGAATGCTTTACGAACTTTTACTTCAACGCCGGGTGTGAGCAAGGGGTAAAGGTGGCCATTAAACGAAGCGAGGTCTTCGGCAGCACGGTTTTCAGGTCGGACTACTGTTGATTTGTGCCAACCCTGAATAACTAAAAACTGTTGCCGATCCGGGTACTCGGTATTTTCGATTTCTCCAAAGTTCCCCTTAGTGGCACGAGAACGCTCTACGGAGGTCTCGTTTCGATGGAATCTACCTCTGACCATACTGTCATCTGAAGGTTTCAAGGAATATATCGGATTTTTTGACTTCATGCTCCTGTTGTGGTGTTTCTCCATTGCAGATTGCCACGCGTTTGTTTCTTGGGATGCAACTACGGGCTCGTTAGAACACCCAAGATAGCAGGATGTGATTTGTGGTTCATTTTGTTCGTCTTACGTAGAATTCAGAGACTGCGTTCCTGTTATGCGGTCGTTATGGGTATTCGCGTCGGAACATTAAGATTTTTAAAAATTATTTTAAGTACTTTTGGTGTTTTTGTCCGTGTCTTTTTAACTCTAGTATTGCTAACCTTATTTGAAATATTGTACATTGTATATTTTGAGGGTTACGGGCATAGCCCATGTTGACCCTATATATGTACAATCGAAATTATAAATACAAGTACATACAGACAACATAAAATACAGTTAAACATTTTAAATCAAACGTGTTATGGTACGATACATATAAATTGAAATCATGAAGTAAAGCTAATAGTTGCCCGAAGGTAGTCCTGCAGGGAGATTAGTCAATTATCAAATATTATATATCGGATATTTTGAAGGGTTACAGGCCTTGCCCTTGATGACCCTATTAATGTAAAGATATCATTGCATGTGTACAGTCAATATAAAATGGTTTACATTTAAAATGTTTGAGTCAAAGCAAAAAATAACTTCAAATGCGTTTTCACAGCCATAAGCGAACATTTTGGAAGAAAAAAGAGCCCGAAAGATTTTAAAAGGCTGGTTTTAAGTAATCATTCAATTCAATTCAATTTATTGAGGGAAATAGGCATGGGCCTTTGAGTACCCTATTTGTAACGTAAAATTAAGTGCGGTATACAGAGAAACCATGTGGGTTGCAAAGGTACAAAAGGCGGTCATAAAATATGACAAGTGGTGCACGACTCTCGAGGGTTAAGATAAATTCCTCATCGCTCAGGCTCGTTGCGGAACATAAAACTGTCAAGGTTCCTTTTAAAGCTTTCCAGCGATGGTGACATCACAACGTCTTCAGGGAGGGCATTCCATGGTTTAACCACTCTGACAGAGAAGGAGAACTTGCGAACATCCAGTCTCGCCTGCTGGACACGCAGTTTCAATGGGTGACCTCGGAGATGGGTCGTGGTGGCAAATTCAAAAGAAGTCCGAGAATTCCAGGCAACAATCCAATCCCTTCACAATGCGGAATGTCTGCAGGAGATCACCACGCATTTGCCTATAACTCAAAGGGAACAGATTAAGATTCATTAGGCGGGTTGGATATGGCAAGGAGCTTTGACTTCTAACCATTTTGGTGGCTTTCCTCTGTACTCTTTCGAGGCAGTTCTGATCTTGAACTGTCCAGGGTTTCCAGGCGTGCATAGCATATTCCAAATGCGGCTTAATGAATGTTCCAAAAGTCTTAGCGAAAAGATCTTCATCGAAATCCAAAAAGGCTCGTCTGATGGCATGCAACACCGAAATTGCGCTCTTCGCCACTTTCAAGCAGTGAGACGATGGTTTTAAGGTGGTGGTCATCAGCACACCAAGGTCCTTTTGGGTTTCCACGTCTTTTAAGGCTTCACCGTTGAGAAAGTAACTTCTACTTTCAGTAGATCCAGATGGGTTGCCTAAGCGAAGTATTGTACACTTATCGACGTTGAACCGCAAAAGCCAATGATTCGACCACTCCTCCAACCGAATAAGGTTCATCTGCAGTTTATCTTCGTCAGCAGGGCTCTGGATTACATTCCAGATTTT
>WEDG01000805.1:0-55841 GCA_017591395.1 Schistocephalus solidus | reverse complement strand
CCACGCCAGTTCACTGATAGGCCTCGTGACGGTGTCTCGTGCCTGAATGGGTATAGAGAGTGAGGGCGATGGTTTAATGTATCTTCCTCACATGCATCGAAATCCGTAGCTGGAAGGTTGTCAACTGACGGGATAATTTAGAATTGCACTGTATCTCATTCTCACACTTTACTCCCTCAAAAACGTGGCTAAGGTAGCAAAAGGATGTCAAGTACGATCGTAGGAGGACTAAAAACACAGGTTCTCCGTCGAAGATCTTGTTTTCTAAAAATAAAAGTAGGCAGCGTATAGCTGACCTGCAGGTAACACATGCGAAAGATCGAGAGAAAGGAGGCATTAGAACACGACTGTCGTTTTCTGAGAAAAAGATTGTTTATTTGTAAAATTTGTTTTCTATCCCGCATAAGGATTGACAGTCCACACGTGGCAGTGGGGGGCAGGGGCGGTGGGAGCATATAGTCTTCTTCTAACTCGAGCAGAGCGACACGATCTCGCTCAGATGTGGCACACTTCCCTTCGCGATCATAATAATCTGCTGGCACAATGCCACTACACGCACACAAGTTCCAGATCGATTTACTATGTCCTTTAAACTTCAGTGGTGAAGTTAACCACAGTAGACGGCCTGCAGGTTTAATGTTGTTAGAAAGAGGAGCACGAATAATCCCAACAGGAATTTTTTTTCTAGATCTTCTGAGGAGACCCGTGGACAGTTTAAGTGCGATTACAGTAGATGTGCAATCTCCCAAAATGTTAACCGAACTACTGCAAAGTTTATTCCTTTCAAAAAGTATTACTTAAATTGGGTTGCGATATTAACTATCGTGCGTAATAATGCAAAAAATATTTCAGTTGCGTCAGGATGCCAGCTTTTGAGTGAGCGTCTTTCCAGCCACGTGCAATAACTACGGTCTGAAAAAAATAACTTTTATAGAAGTAGGCATTTTTCCTCTTTGATGCCCTTCTAAATCCAAACTTACAAGAAAATATTTGTTCTCTCAAACTTACGTCCGCTGAAGCTGGCGAGAATAGTGCTTGTGCGTAAAGCTGCAGTACCATAAATGCACCTTCATATTAGTAAATAATCACAGCAACCACGCAGTAGGATGCTAAACGGCTGATATTCCGGTGGGATAAGTTAAAATTCAGTTCGATTATGTCGGCCTGTGGAAGCGAAATAGATGCTATACATTTTTTAAAACACCTGAACTCTCCGTTTTCATCATTTTTAGGCCTGCTATAGTAGAGACAGAATTAGCTGTTTGTGAGCTATCCTCCAGAGAACCACTCACGAAAACACTGCGTTTGACCGAGACAGTGATGTTCTGCTTCGAGCTCTAACCGAAGCGCATTTTTATAATGGGGTGAGCTGAGTGGGTATTAGAAATGCCCAAAATGTAGTCACCTTATTAAGCATATCTGGATTTAGTCTCCTTTGAATGAAACGGTTAATAATTTTCTGACTGTGTGCGTCTCCTCGGCCATGTTTTGCCGTCTTCGGAGAAAATTATGAAATATTGTATGGTTCAGTTAGTATGAGCACTTATCGTACATTGCCTTGGGCTCTCGGGTTTATCTCGAAAGGCTGCCAATATCGGCTGCCATACACGCACTTTCCATAAAGGATTGCTGTGCAGTACTTTTTTGTTATTTATGTCCTGCTTAATTTGGTGGGTTAGGTGAAGCACTGGGGTCCGATCATGTAATATCTGAGATGTAACGCTTCAGAATACTGTCAATTAGATGATACGCCATTGTCTCAACTGGTTTTGCCACTCTTTCGATACACTTTTTATATTCTTTTCTGATATGATGCTTTTCAGCACTTCGGATGCTTTATAAAGTAGCCTGTTAGCTCAAAAGCGCTTTTCTTTTAGATTTGTCGGCATTGCTCGGAATAAGAAGAGGCGCACTGGAATTAGAGGTACGGGCAAGCAAGAGGTAGGAGAAGCTATGGTCAGAGCAAAGACTGGCTGGTTTGTGTCAATTTCCTGGCAAAATCTCAGACCATCTTTTCACTCTGACCATTGGAACATGGTTATGGACTTTGTTACGGTGATTATTGTCTTATATCCTTATTTTCATGTAGCGGGTCACTGGTGCACTAGCTCCAGGCGTTTTGAGTTCTTTCCTCCATTTCACCGATCGTTTTACGACAATCCAGCCTAATGGTGTTGTGTAATGCTTCGGAGTTCCGCACTCGTCTCCAACGTTGGGAACCATCCAACCATGATTCACTTTCAAATGACGATTTGAACACTGATGACCTATGAAAACAAATACCGGTAAATTGTTTTTTTTCGGTTTAGAGCATGAGCTTCTCGAGGCATTGAAGCTGTTTCTGCCAACGTTAGGTGTAACAGGAAGCAGAATTGGTTCTTGGCGCTTTGCTGCCCACTGACGAGATTGCTCGGTTGTTCTCTCAGGTTGGAGAGTAATTGTGCTTCGTTAAGCCTGTGGCTATAGGTTAAATCTTAAAGATCGCGCCCCAGTAGGCGAATCCATCTGATAAGACGCGAACATAAAAATCTTCCACCGGCCACTTCACAGTCAAGTTTCGTGGGTAGGAACTTTGGCGAGTTGATATAGTATGTTGAATTCCCTAGCACAGTTTGGTGATACTGCGACAGCTGTCAAGCTAGGGGATGTCATCAGCAGCTATCCAACATACTGGCAAAACGCGTCGAAACTTGGCACCGGGAGGGGGTGTGGTTCATCCACGACGTTTGAAACGCAACCTGCAATTAATCGAATAGTCAGTCTCCTAACGTGTTCATGTGTATTATATCAGACAAAAGGCATAAAGGTAAGTGGATAAAAACTCCGAGAAGAAGACTATTCTTGATAACTAACACGAAAAGCCTCCGAAATCGAATTGCTGTATACTTACAGGAAACGATAGAAGTTGGTATTAGAGTATCCAGCAATTTGTTTCGACGTTCTAGTGTGACATCCACAATGTTCGAGCCATTCAGCATTCTGAGAGCTTGTACCAGTTCCAGATTTGTGCTTCAGTGGCAGTTCCTGGCCAGTCAGATTGATCAAATACTTCCACTTCCCCATTGTGCAGCAGCAGTTGCGCAGCAATAAGTTCCTGCTCAAGGACCGTATAATCTCCCCATTTTACATCAATGCTTTCGCTTTTGAGGAACAACATCAACATTGTCTCCAAAACACTCTGCAATTTCTTGGACGGCCTTGTAGAGACGTGATTGGGGACTTTTTGTCCACGTGAATAACGTAGAAGTTGTGTATGGGCGATATATGAGGCGCAGTAGTCGCGCCACCTGGTTTATGTCCTTGAATACCGTCAGGAGAAACGCCAATGGAAAATCCCTCTCTTCCCTCGCTTATTGGTACTTCTCTAGGGAAAAGTCTTTGCTTGAAGTCTTGGCAATATTCGCCAAAATGTTCGTTTTAGACGTAAAAATACTCTTGCGTGTGCAGCGGTGTTAAGCGTTTGGATACGCCATGGTTTTGGTCATACCGTCGGAAAAGGATCTACATCGGTTTGCCAGTAAATTTTTCGAGAAAAGGGAGAATGTCTCCCCGTAAACCAGCCGTTTAGCTTATAACCGACCATAAGCAGCACTCCCAGAAAGATAATTATCTGGTGGGCGCAGAAACTTCATGTGGTATAGCAATATCTTCGTACGAATAATCTTAGATCACTTTGGGTTCAGCTGAAATTTCCGAAGTCTATATCCTAAACAATACGTTGCGTCGGATTTTCTACTTGTGTAATTGTGCAAAGTGATCAAACTAGCCTTTACGTGGTTTTATCTACCCAATTGCCGAAGCATCGTACAAGAAGCATGGGAGCACAACTTATTTACACACCTACCCCACATATTCATTATACACGTCATCCTTTTTCAAATGATTTGCTACATGCCCTCACCCTGATAATTCCAGTGCAGGAACTGGTGCCTCATGGTAGGTCAACGTAGCTTCATATCGAGTTAGTCTAACCAACCATTTCATTGCGTAGTCATGAATACAGTTTTATTCCGTGCGCCACTCCCTCATCAACGTGTCAAATGACGGCGTTTGTTGATTTCTAGGTTAAGAGACAAAAACTTTTACTAATTTTGCGTGAGTTGAAGCGAGCGTCGTGGTGCAACCCAGACAGCGAGACGCTCACGCAACGGTCTGTCTCATCGTCGTCATGCAAAGGGTGTTAGTGCAAATGTATTTCGTCATGTATATACACCATCGCATTGTAGGCACTTCTAGACTATGTCCTCGGTCGAATATGCAGTCAGCGTGGCATGCTGCCGACTAAGGCGAGTAGTAGTGATAAATTTCAGCCAGGCGATTGCCTTGTCATCTTCAAAATTTGACTACAACTGGGACTCTGCAAATGACTGCAGTGAAGGCCAAGATCAACGAAGTTTAGAACTATATTATAAAATCACGCACGCAGACAGCACTCCTACCAGGTTGATGTCAGTTATGTACAGATTGTCACCCGCGAAGAAGAGGCTGCGTCAAACCTATATTATCATCAACAACGCCAGTGCCGACGGTGCTGTATACTCTCTAGCACCGGGGAGCCAATAGAGCAGACACTATGAAAAATGCAGAATGTCTGGATGGATTGAAGGACCTGAGGGTTGCTAAAATACGAAAACTGCGATGACATGGGGCATCTTTTCGCGGTGCACTAGCCCAGCGACGGTACTGCTGATTATGTAAAACTCCTGGTATTTTGATCGCAAAATCTGAAAATCGGCCCATCAAAATCTGCAGTGAGGTCATCGACAAAGGGCGTCAAGTTGAGACCAAAGTATTACTGAACTGTCCACCCTGTCTCGTATATCATATGCTTTCAAAGTGTCCAGGGCACCTCTTCATTTGCCGAGCCACTATCAGAGTTAAATTCACGAATTCCAATCCTACCGGCTAGGTACAGCGTGATTTATAATTATCAAAAAGCATGGCCTCAGAGCAGAAGGTTAAAAGGGGTCCGTCCAAAAGTCATATCAACCAATACCTCCGGTGTCCCCAGCTCTGATGACCTCGATTGCGTCTGTGATACCCGCTGTGGTAGACGTTTGCTGGTGGGTAATTGTTCTCAGCTTAATGTTCTGCTGAAGCCGACCATCAGTGCATCAGCACCTCGCCCATTGCCAATTTCGGCACCTGCTCCCTCTCGCTAGACATCAGCCACTGGTGTCCCCTCCCTTGGTCTTTTCTCATCGTGCTCTGTGCCATTCTTAGTGCAACCTTTCTTGCCACCTTTGTTGTTATGATTGACTGACATCACTTTGTTTTACACAACCAGACCATCAAGTTGAACATGCAGGGTATCCATTCGTCTAAGGTGACCGAACAACTTGTCGTCCACGATTCTGCCTCAGATAGTCCAAGTCGCAGCTTCTCACCAAACACCACGGCCTCATCCGTCTACACTTCAACGCATCTACCCAGCCAAACGATGTTTTCCATTACAACAAAACCACTGGCACTTCTGTATTTCCTCGGCTTCGCTGTCCCGCGTCTGCACGTCTTGCTGCCGCTAATGCCGTGTTGGAGCACAGGCTTCAGATAGGCCTCGACATGGTTTCCAAGACCCCCACTGATGAGTGACACTGCTAGGGTGACTAGAAGGCCTTCAACAGCGTAACTACCCCGGACGGTTATCCTGTTACGCCTCTTCAGGATTTGCCGGTGACTTATTCGGTAGGTCTTTCTTTCGAATATCAACCTGGTCCAGGCCTTCCATCCAATACCTATCGCTCTGGAAAACGTTTCAAAGAGAGACTTTGACTTTTTGAGTTCCTCTGTATACCATTTTGCCTCCAAAACGTCACACAGATCGTCCAGAGGCTCTTTGACAGTGCATTTTATGGACTTACTTATTCGATAACTTAATGGAGGGAGCCCCTATTGGCTACCTCCACCACAATGGAACACCTGGATCATCTTGCACAGAGTTTTGACCACTTTCAAAAATCTGGCTCTGCTTGCAACTCGTCCAAGTGCGCTTTTGACTTTCCCTTTCCCCGAGTTTCTCAGACACCTGGTCGACGCGACTTGCACCCACTCCCTTCCGTCGAAGGTCACGGCTATCCGTGACATCCCACTTTTACAGTACAAGCGTCTACTACAGAGATTTCTTGGCATGGCGAATTTCTCCTGTCGGTTGCATCTGGACGGTGTCGGCACCATGCTGCCACTCACGGATCTCCTCTCGGATCCCCGCTCGAGCTCTCCCCGCCTTTGCTGACCGCTGGTGCCTCGACCGTGGCTTTTTCCGTCAATGAGTTTCGAACATTCACTGATCACAAACCCTCTTTCTTCGCTTTGATGACAAACTACAACTCTCGAAAAACGTCTGACATTTATCTTCTCTTTAGATTCGGATATCGGACCGGTATTTGATATGAAAAAACAACGCCGGGTGGGATTGTTAATAGCGTGATTTTCAGAGCCCAATCGTTTACCGACTTGATTAAGTGATAGAAAATGAGCCAACACTATGTATTCGGCTTGCCTATTCTCTAATGACTTCCTTTCTAGGACGATGGCTACACTTTACAAGACTGTAGGCCGGAATGCCATGGTGAAAGTAAAAAGCACGTAAAAACGTCACAACTACGATGAACATCTGTCACGTGACATCAATTTTGGAATTTTCAGGTGGAAAGGAAATTTTGCAACCACCTTTCATAACCAATGTCGATCCCGCACATCCTATCAAAGCGTCAAAGGTTCCCACATAAAAATGCCTTGAAGCTTACATTTAAAGAGCATGGTGCGTCACTAAAAAGTTTAGCCCGGCGAAGTGTGTCTATTTTAGTAAACTTCAGTTTTTGCTAAGTCACTGTCAATTACGCCACCTAGGCCGTTGAGGCCTACTGGAAAAAGGAAATTTTTCCATAATTTGTCTCCATCATATATTTATATTTTTGTCGCCAATTACAATAATTTATTCGTCTTGAAGTTGGCAACTGTTCAAAAATCGTCTCTGTTTACCTGACCTTAAAGTTCTCGGCTGGGAAATCAATCCTAGCTTTCCTCCTACGCTGTCAACTTTTGATATTCACCTATGCTAACCAGGTCTGTATAACGGAAGTTTACAAACCCTTGCAAATTTGACCTTATGAGGAAAGCCTCCTACCCGATTACTGATACGAACCAGCTTATAACAGAAGACAGTTTTGAGGAAACACAACGTATACATTTGCGACATAAAGCTTGCTGTCGCTAGTTACACTTGCTTTTTCTGCGGTGGAATCAATTAACCCTCCTCAAAACATCACCGAAAGCTACAAATTATTCACCAGACTAGTCCAAGTTGAGAAGATTGTCCAACCAGGTTTGCAGGTCTTCGAAGAATAGAGCAAAAGACTTCATCCGATTAATCTGGTAAATAATTTCCGGCATCGTTTGGCCCTTTTCCCACCCTCATCTTTCAAATGATTTTCTTAACTCGAAGCCAGCGGCCACTCTTTAACCAGATCATATAACAATTCGGAATTATCAAAATCCAGTCTGTTCCACTATTTACCGTGACCTTTACAACTCCAATCTGCAGAACTGGCAGCAGACCCAAAGAGCAGGCTTTTTCATCAAGTTAGCCCAGCAATCTCTCGTGCTTGCAGGATTACGGAGACTCGCCTATCTTGAAGTAATATACTAGTTCCTCCCTTTTGATCATGCAAGTTTTCATGGAGTTTAAGATAAAGAAGGGTCGCAAAATTGTTTCTTGGCTTTTGCGCGCGTTGTTCATAGAAGTGCCATCCCGCTTGATTTGAAACCCCGTGGTACGTATTCACCACTTTTAACGTTACCTAGAATTTTGTGTAAGAGATTTAAAACAGTCTATATATAGAGTAGTGGTAGACGCAATCAGGGGGCAAGAACTTTATTTGCCTAACGTTTTGGATTCAAACTCGAAACCACCTTCACAGAAAGTATTAGATACTTGTCTATACATAGTTGCACTAAATTTAAGCGCGAGGGTGTGAAGGTGATGGACGAAGTATCCGGAATTATATTCCAGTATAACACACATGTCCCTAGCAGATACTGCATACTCTGCTGGGGACAAATGACTGGTCACTTAGAGGGAACCTTCGTGTGTTTAGTTTTCTTTATCTGTCATGCGGTTTGTATCGAATATATTAGGCAAGAATGTGGTCGGATCCCGGTGTTCCACTGGAAAGGTTTTGGACAGTTCTTATGGTTTCTTGTAGCAGGAAAACCAGTTTGTTGTCTGTTTCTACCTGGAGGAGCTGGTCGATGCAATCATCTGAGATTGAGCATGAGCGATTTAGGAAGGTTCTGAATTGCTCGACCCAGCACTTAAGAATTTAGAATTTTTTCTCAAGGTGTGGTGTTACGTAGGAGCTGAGCAATGACACGGGTCCTTAAACGAGGGAGACTTAGACCACCTTGACGGAGGATAAACAATTCTTCAATTCACTGTAGACAGTGTACCCTTGGATGTCCTTGTTCTGTGGTTCATCCAGGCCTCCTCCCTCGCCCGCAGTCGTTGCTGCAGTACACAGTGACATCTGAGGTTGGTGGCTTTGTCTGCATCTACATGGCAGTTGACATATGTCTTATGAAGTCCAGCCTTCTCTGCGAGCAGATTAACACTTTCCTTATCGTTGTCGTCAGACCAATCCTGGTTTGGAAGGGGTGGGCGACCGATAGTACCTAGGAGGGCGGTGTGAAGGATATTTCGCAATCGACACCACTGTGTGTCTCAATAGGGGTTTTGACGTCTGATGCCTGCAGTTCTTCCAAGTGCTGGGACATTTGCCTGCTGCAAGCTAAGCGGTGAACAGCTTTATGCGGCATAGAGAAGTTAACTTACCTGGTAGTTGCTTAAAGTTGTGCTTTCCTGTGATTTTTGAAGTCGAAACCTCATCTGAAAATGACGAGACAATCATCCGGCCGGCCATCGGCATCGCAGATCACCTTTGTCATCAACAAGTCCTATTGATATCGACTCCAGATTGGAACTGCCGGTGCTGCAATAGGAGGCTCATCGGATTTTCTCCAAAAGTCAGAAGCAGGTGTTGTTCGGCGCCGGTTCACAAAAGAAAGTGATCGTTGTCGTTTCAGTTGCCGAGATCATGTGGATTCAGCACCCATTTCCAGGCAGCACAGTCTGTTCTGAAGCAGGCGTTGAGATCACCAAGTACAACCAGCTTGTTCGCTTTCAACACTGTCATCAGGGGGGTGCGCAGGCCCTCATGGCAGTTTTTCTCGTCTGAGTTGGTCATTGGAAGGGGGCGTCGGCGCTGACGTTGATTTAGGATTTGGCTCCATAAAGAGGCAGACACAGTTTCATGAGTCAACCGTTGATACCCTGCGACAGAAAATGGGTCGCGGGCACCTACCTCCTTCAGCTGATCCTGTTCACTGAATCAGGTCTCATTGAATGCAGCATTGTAGTTTGCTAGTTCTGGAGCGCGTCCTCCTTTCCTGTTGGTTCCCCCTCGGATTTCCTTAAAGAGAACGAATGTTACAGCCTGCCAGGGGAATCACTCTAGCAACCTGTTGGTTGGGGCGGAGACGATCGGGATAAGTGTTGTTCTTGCGCATTGTTGCGTTTCTGACAGCAATTCTTTCATTTATGAGCCATGAAATAAATGCCGATGACGTGATTTCCCAGCATCCAACTAAGGTACCATCTATAGCCCCGTTCTCGCGATGGGGTTAAGCAGTGCCATCCATACATCTGGCTGCTTGGATATCCCTGATGTCTTAAGGCTTCATTTTGTAGAGAGCAACCACAGTTAGCCAAGGTCGCCGTCCGGATTACATGTTGCCCTCCCCGTAATATATTTCTGAAGTGAAGGGAGGAGAGGGATGCGAAGCGGATCAAAATCACCAGGTCTAGCCCGTTGGTGGAGACATTTACCGGGGTCTGAACGTTAGGCAGAGCCTAGCTGCAGAAGGCAACAGATGAGACTTGGGTGCCAGGTAAGGGATGTTAGAAGTGGCCCCCACCTCCAAGAGACACATGATATGACTCGCTACGGTCCACATGGTAGAAACCCTAACTAGACATCCCAACAAATCTTTTTCATCATACAATAGCTTGCCTCGAGTAAGTTCGTTTACTTGGCCAGGATTCTCACAGTGACCCCAAAGCGGAGTTTTTCTTCACCAATTCTCATGAGGAGCAAAAACAAAGATCGCTAGAAAATTAGTTTCTTCTCGACGCCTTTGTTTGAAATTAAGCGTTTAACCGCGTGACAGCCTGCTCTCACAGCCGTCAACGCCGCCGCGTTCAGTCTGTCTAATAATCGTGACAAAGATTTCCTCCGCGTATGCCTCAACCTCTAGCTTGGAACACCGTGACACCGATCGATATTTCGTTCCAGTGACTGGTCGCAGTCGACGAAGTTTGCGTGCAGGCATTCTGGCTGACACCGGTCTGGTCAGAACGGTTGCTGTAAATGCTTGCGTGCCTGCGTACTGGTCTAAGTAACTGTCTGCGCTACCTTCTGATTTTGGAACCTTCAAGTTGTTGAGCGTCGTAATTTGATACCTCTCCATCCTCCACCTCCATGGAAGCCTTCTTGGACTGAGTTATTCACCTACGCAGGGCTAATTAGAGAGCCACATTTTCGAAAGCTCACTGCAATCCCACCAAGATGTTTAGTATCGATTTGTAGCCTCTACGTGGTCAACTATTTTTCCTATAAATGACGCCTATGAAATTCGTTACCCACGGTCATGTATGGTGGGCTCGCCGGTCTGCCTAGTCATTGGTTAGCCAAATCGTTTGCAGGTGGCAGATAGGAAACGGCGTTCAGCTAGTGCTCGGTCCGCCTTAAACGGGCTTCGGGGTCTGGCGAATGCGCAGTCGCGATTAACCAGCAATAGAACTGCTTGAACGCAGAGGGATTAGATCTAACAAGCTAGTCGCCTTATCCCGCAAATTCTGATGAAGTCATTATGCCATGGCGACCATTAAACACCACTTTAAAAAAAGAAAGTTGGACCCGGGAATAGGACTCCCCCCCCCTCCGAAAGAAACGTGGGCTTGCGGTAACCTCGAGGGGGGATCGTGGTTCAGGTTTGGGTTAGATTTGGGACACAGAAATAAGTACGCTTCAAGGCATTTGCAATGGATGTGACCCACTGTTATGACCCTGCCTGGTACTTAAATGACGCACGAAGCGTATGCTTAATCGAAGGTTGTCTCAAACCCAACGCGGTGGAGCAAGAGAACACGATCAGCTAGCGAAGGTGTACTCGAGCAAAATTTACAGGCGAAGCTTCATGCATTTATAGCCTCCCGTCCAGCTTAGTTATATTCTATCCAATCAGCTTCCAGAGGAGGATAGATAAGAGCTGAGCAAAATTCTCGCGGACATGGATCGATCAGATCTGACGAGAGCTCTGTGGCCACAGTCAATGCGGAACATTGTCGCGAATCGTTCATGGCATGCTGCGTGCGAAACGCGCGCGCAGGTGCATTTCTTTGAGATTACTCATCGTGCGAATGTGCATTCCTAAAATCTCCCCTTCAAGTAGGTCAGTACGTTTTCTGACGTGGGTTGACCTGTATCGGCTGCGTTGTTCGGCGCACTCGGTTGTTCCGGCGTCTTAGGAGCAGTTTGCCTTCTGAAGGCGTGGAGCCAACAACTGATACTGAAGGTGGTACATCTGAAGGAGGTGCAGCGCTGGGTTCGGAGACCAGATGATCGGTCAGAATGGTGAAAGCATCCCGCAGGATGTAGAGGGGGGAGTGATTAAAATGACTCGAGCTCGGTTGCTTTACTGCAATGCCGCCGTCGAATCTGGTTGTGGTGACGAACCCAGGTGTCGTTACCCACGCAGATGTCGAACAGAATGCTGCCTCTGTGCGCTACTACGGTTGCCCCAATCCAGTTTGGAAAACCAGCTCGATAAACGCGAACGAAGACGGGTTTGCCGATGAGAAGCTTGCTGCGAGAGACAAATGAAGTTGGCTGCGTGGACGGCACATTCGTAAGAACCAGTGCATGGAACTTTGCGCGTAGTTTTCGCCACATCAAGGCCTTGTCCAGAGAAACACCGCCGGGGAACGCCGGGTTCGGAGTAGTCTGGTAAGAAAATGGGAATGCCTGGATGATCTCATCCGTGGACCCCTCCCCATGAGATTGCTAGTGGGTTCTCTTGAATGTGTTGACAAAAGGCTCCACTTGAACGTTAGACTGAGGTTGGTAGGGTAGAGAGCGAAGGTGCTGGATGTTGTGCTGGCGGCAGAAATCCTTAAATGCCAATGAGGTAAACTGTGAACCATTATCCGAAGTCAGAACATCCGGTAAGCCGTGTTGCCTGAAAATGCGTCGTAGGACAATGATAGTGGCAGATGTCGTTGCCGGATTCAGTGGTGCAATCTCGGGCCACTTTGAATAGGCATCGACCAAGAGTAGGTATGATACGCCATCAAGTGGACCAGCGAAATTGACATGCTCACTTGACCAAGGCCTATCCAGTGTTTGCAATATCCCTGGGGTTTGACGAGACGGCATCTGGGCAACTTGCTGACAACGGGGACAGCGTTGAACGAAGTCGTTGTTAATACTCAGCCAGTAGACAAAACTGCGAGTGATTAACTTCATTTGACTGATACCAGGATGAGCAGCATGAAAGGGCGTCAACCTGACCAAAGTCAGTAGTGCGGCAGTAGCGAATATCAAAGTCGTAACATAGAAGAGTAGGTGCCCATCATTAAAGTCGGCTGGTTGAATAGCCCGGAATGTCCTCCTTCGAACCGAAGATTGACAGCAACAGTTTATGGTCCGTCAACAACGTGAAATGATGACCATACAGCAGCTTGTGGAACTTCTTGACGGCGAAGATGATGGCAACTGCTTCTTTCTCGATTTGGCCATAATTATTCTCCGCAGGTGTTAACGTGCGGGATGCGTGCATGATCGCCTTTTCAGACCCATCGGGAAAAATGGGTGAGATGACAGCACTAACTCCGCGATTGGATGCGTCTGCAGCATGGATGATCGGCAGAGTCGTGTCATAGTGCGTGAGCAGCAGATCTGAACTCAGCATCGACTTCAGCTGGACAAAAGCCTTTTCACAGTCGGATGACCAGCACAATGGAGCATCCTTCTGCAACAGATTGTTGAACGGGGCTCGGTAGTCATGTAGTGACGGTAGGAAGGCGCTTTAGTAGCTGATCAAGCCAAGGAACGAACGAAGTTGTGATAAATCCTTGGGTGCAGGCATTCGTTTGATGGCATGATTACTTTCGGGATCTGGATGGTGACCAGTGGCGTCAAAGATGAATCAAGGTACTTGATTGACTTTAGGAAAAATTGGCACTTACCAGGGTCAGAGTTAACGTTTTGGTTAGAGATGGGACACGGAAATATGTACGCTTCAAGGCATTTGCAGTGGATGTGACCTGCTGTTCTGACGGGGCCTGGTACTTAAATGACGCACAAAGCGTTTGCTTAATCAAAGGTTACCCAAACCCAAACGCAGAAGAGCAATAGAACACGATCAGAGAGCGAAGGGTATTCAAGCAAAAGGGACATGAACAGCTGCATGCATTTATAGCCTCCCGTCCAGCTTAGTTATATTCTGTCCAATCAGCTTCAAGAGGAAGATAAATAAGAGCTGAGCAAAATTCTCGCGGACATGAATCGATCAGATCTGTGGCCACAGTCAATGCGGAACATTTTCGAGCATTGTTTGTGGCATGCAGCGTGAGAAACGCGCGTGCAAGTGTTTTTCGGTGAGATGATTTATCGTGGGAATGAGTATTCCCGACACCTACATAGGATACTATACAAGGTGCACTTGTAAATGTAGTGATAAGCTGCGTTATGAATCGACACTTCTATCATAAACAGGTCATAATTAGAAACCTTTAAAATATATTTATGCATTTTCTTCAATTTTAGCCTTTGAAAAAGAAGAAGAAATCCCCTACCACATTAACACAAGAAATTTTACTTTTCGCATGTTGTCGTTAAATTATGTAATCTTTAGTAATCGAAGCACACTGTAGAATTTCGGTTAACAGTCAATGAGATGGCACATCTATTTTAAATCTTCACACAAACAAACACTTTAATGCCCGAATGCGGCCAAGTCGACCATGTCTATATTGCAACTCCTCAGACGAGTCTTCATGGGGTTTGACATAGACAGCTGCTCCAAAATATTTGTTAGTTTCGTGCGATCACAGCTAGACTACGCCATACAGCCATAGGGACTCTCGACTGTCGATGATTCTACCGTCTTAGAGAAGATTCAGAGGCGGACGCACAAACAACTCAAGATCTAGAACCGCTGCCCTAGGAAAGCAAACTGTCAACCCTCAACATATTTCCTACAGGCAACTACGAGCAGATCTCCTACTAACCTTCTACATTATGAATGGCCCGGACTGCTGCTATGTCCCCAGTGATTTTTTTCACACAGTCTACACGCCCACTTTGAGCGGTCATCCCTTAAAACTATACACTATTTGGATGGACGCGGGTGTTGTTTCAGTAACAGTGCGGTTGCAGAGTGGAATGCTCTGTACACCTTTGTTCTCTCCTCATGTGCAAATTAATTTAAGGGCAAATTTGTCACATAAAACTATTCATATACCAGTCGCACAAACTAACGTAGCCAGCTACTCCAACTACGCATGTTTACGCTTTATGACTAACGGACGGCTACTGGTTTGTCGCAAGCACATTTGAAAGCAATCTCCTCTTTAATTTTCTTCAGTTATTTTCCGCCGACACTTTGTAATCTTTTCCTTAATAAGACTGAACTGAATGCAATTAAATCGCAAAATTATAACAATTTGAATAGAGGAGGCTCCATGCCTAGGAAAACGGTCACGCCTTGCAACTGAAGGCGAATATGCTCATCATTGAAATACTCAATCAGAAGGGCAGCCAAGCCAGGCAGTGACGCTGCAATGCCAGGAGTACCTTAGGACCCTTAGAAATGTCTATCCTTACAGTGCGAGTCAACTCCCTATCTTCCGAAAAGGTGGACAAGGTCACTTGGAGTTAACCCCAGAAACTATTGGACCAGGGTGACGACTTCCAGGGAACCGGCCTCGAACGTTGGGGACACCTCAAAATCTAACAAATTATTCGCAGAGTTAGAAGCATTTCCTCTTACTTGAGTGACTCGGCTAGAGCTATACGTGGCGGCTTAGAGCACCTATTAGAGCACCTAATCAGCGCTGCTCGGCTATACGCCAATTTAACAGAACCTTCTTAATATCCCAGTAGCATTGACAGCCTAGTGCATACTCCGTTCAACGATTAGTAGGACAGAACTGGCGTCCCGTGGTAAGTGACGCTTACGAACATGACATAAATCTGCCGGACGTGCTAGGTTGCCCCGAGAGTTGCCCGCGTTCACCAACTTAGCGGAGATTACCTTGCAGTTGGCTAGATGCTAAGGCTCCTAGCTGGTCACCACGATTAAAAATTCAAGGCCGCCAGACGGCCTATCCTATGCTTTTAAACTGCCAGATTATTCGGCTCGACAGGAATCTCCAGTAAAAGGTGCCACGGTGGGTAATTTATGGGCTTGCAACACAGAAATCACACTATTCTTTCTACGTCAGATCGACTCCCGGTGTGCAGACTGCCTTCCCTTTGAATTGTCACAGTAAGGAACAGAAGACACCAAACTAGTGATTTATTCTAGTCTTCAACGTCTTCTCCTACTGGGTGCAGGGTAAGAATCCAAAACTGGATGTCTCGGCAATACATCTCTGAATAGTAGCTTTTGGGGTTTGCTTTCTGTGAATTTTGGAGTTGGCATCTAAGCCACTTATTCTTCCTTGGTAGGTCCTCCAGGCCCTTTAAACATTATGTACCAGATGTCATACAGTCTGCGGGCGGTTAATAGCACCCGGAATGCAACGTAGTGAAGGTCATGGAAGAAGTAGCCACAGCTATTTTCCTCGACGCCAAGCATGTCCAGGGCAGAGGCAGCATACTCCTCAGGAGAGGGGATGATTGGCCAGATGGGAGCAACCTGCGCCAGATTGGTTGCCACAGCGCAGGGCATGTACGTCTGCACTCGGACACCGCGGGTTGCTAGCAGCGTAGCCAGACCCTCACTCATTGTTTTAACATAAGACTTGCTCGCTGAGTAGATTGGCAACCCACGGGGTTTAATCAATGCGTTTATGGAACTGATGTTGATGAGAAAAGGTCTTCTGGCGGCCGCATCGTCACAGAGCTTTTCTATGGCTGCCTTTGTGGCGCAGGTGAAGCCCAGAACATTGAGATTTATAACAAACGCGATGGAATCAAAAGTGCACTTCTCTCCATCGAGAAACTGTTCATTCATGCCTGACGCTGTGCCGGCGTTATTCACAAGACAGGCTACGGATGACAGGCCATCTACAGCCTCCTTGAAACCCTTGTAGCATCCGATCTGGAAAAAAAGTAGCTTCGTTTGAAAAAAACTTGATAAACATAAAAATATATAGGGGTCGATGTATGACGACCACAAAATCAACCAGACCCATCAAGAACCCAATGAACCACGTGACCGGCCAAAGTCCGCCAAGTTATAAAAGCAGACGGGAGGGACGACAGTGAATGGGGGTTACTTGATAAAGTACTATTTCGGATTCATTGACATAAGGCCTATGATTGGCTAAATGAAGGTAGAATAGGCCCGAAATATAACTGTATCAATCTACCCGCATTCTTGGTCGTAGTGCCTTCCCTTCAATCTTCAGACATGTCAAAAGAAGGATAGTTCATACGGAAAGGTTAATTTTTTTAGTCTGCATATTCAGATGGTGAGTTCGACTACCCGCCTTCAACAACGGTGATCCGACGCATCACCGCAGTCGACACTGGCATCCGGCGCATTAGGCTTATCACGTAATATAGTGAGTGGGCTCTCAAGTTCCTGAAGGCGGGTAGCCTAGATCATTGCTAGAGAACTGGTACCCTAAAAAGCTCTCCCGGTGAGTAGTTCGTCTTTTAACCGGTCCCTGAGCATTGCGCTTTCAACCCTTCTGTAAGGTTTCTGACATTAATTTACAAGAACATAAACAAAGATAGGAGTTCAAAGGACAGCAGTTCTCAATGTCAATTTCTAACTCACCGAAGATAGTTGAACTGGAATTGAAGGTAGTAAACCATTCAAATATAAAGAAGGTACAGTGTGTGACTTATCTCGTGCAAGGTGCCGAAATTTACCAATGATTAAAAATCAGTCACAAACTGGCACCCATGCATGTACGAAAGCTTTGAAATAATAATGAACAACCCTATGTAAATTTTAAAAATTAACAGGAAAAAGTAAAATAAATATTACTTCGTTAAGAAATACCATAATTTTTCATAAGTTGGTATATTCCGCATATGTGCTAAATCGCTGTAACCGTAACGAATAAATCTAAATAAACTATTAAATGGAAATAATTAACGTAACATTTTCATAAATTAAGAAAACTTGCCTGACGCCAAATTTTTCTATTGATATTTTTGATATTGAATTAAAATTAGCATGAGATCATCCTTGAATAACCGATGAATACTTCACGATTTTCAGGGTTTTCAAGCGATTGGTCATAAATTTAAATTTCGTTCTAGGCTTATCAAAATATTCAAAATAAGATATTTCATAAAAAAATATTTCTTAAAATAAAAAGGGAGGTTTGGATAGTCTTTCGAATGCAGATAGTCGTTTGTGTCATATTTTAAAAGATGGTTTTGAATTTAGTCACTTAATCAAATTCTTCTTGAAGCATTGCCTGTAATTAACTGGCAAAAAGTCGAGGAGCTACAATACTGAAGCAATTGTTTCCCCAGTAGCCCAGTCAGAGCTAATTTAAAGGGATAATCGAGCGCTATTCATCATTCCAGGATGTTAAAACTCATTTGAATATATAATCTATGATCCTGCTTGTTGTGATACCACGCAAGCACGGTTTGCCTTTTTGCATTACTTGGAAATGTTCTTGTTAATTGTAATGTTTACCGACTTTACGACGTACGCAGTACATCTGCATTGATTCACCTATCAAATACAATTGAAAACCTGCATGGTAAATACCTCTTAACGAACCGATTTATCCTGGTTTAGTGACAACAAAAATGACCATATAACGAAATTAACTCAATTTAAACTTTATACATGATCAAAGTAGCCTCCATATAAGTAATATTTGGGCTTACGTTTCTGGGGTGGCTGCTTAACTAGCAATAATGTAAGACATTTGAGTGTCAACAAACCATTACGCATAGTAATATCTTAAGGCGTTCCTTAAACAATTCATACTGCAAACGTCCTGAAACAGAATACCTTACATCTGATAAATCGGCGATGAAAGTCTTTGTTTGAACCTTAAATTCTTCTTGGATGTTCCTTGCTACTTCCGCAACTCCTTTTGCGTTCACATCCACCAACAGGATATTCAGTCCATCCTTTGCTAGTTCCCTGCTGAAACCGCGGCCAATTCCAGAGGCCGCTCCTGTGACAACTGCCCAATCACCGGCAGTTTTCAGTTGCTTACGCTTTGAGAAGAGAGCCTTTCCAAGGGTGTACTTCAGAATGGAGTACAAAAGACAATAGAGCAGATAAAGGAACCCTAACTTAGGCAGGAGCGAGATGGCCCACCAAAGCGAAGTCATTTCCTCTCCCGCACAAAATGCAGACAACCTACAGCCTTGGCAGGACTACAAACAGGGCATGCTTTCATTTCTGGTATTGGTGCGAGACTAACCAATCATATGCAAGATTCGCAATTCCAGACGTGCATTGGTTAGAGGATTTTAGAAAGGCGTATCGGTGATATGCAAGTTTAAGGCCAAAAAATAGTTGTTGCACATCGTGTCCAGGTTTCTGTCGATAAAGCTTGCAAAACTTGCACATAATCGTTGCGTATGGGCAGTTAGGAAAGGAGAATGTAGGACAAATCTGGTAAAAGTGCGTTCCTGTAACGGCAACAACTAGCTGCCGACCCTCAGTTAAGCGGCTATAGATTCTTTTCATTAAACAAAGACAACTTGCAAATGTACGTTGCATATGGCTAGGCAAGTAAGTATGTTGTGGGAGCAATTTAGAATAGCACATTACTACGGCGAAGTGACCGCGACAGCTGCCGACCTTCAGTTAAGCGGATATAAGTAGCATGAGTTGTACCGCTGACACGAATTTCTTCTTCATTTAGAAGACCGGATTGCATAGTCATCAATATGAAAAGTAGGTTCAGACAAATATTTTCTCAGCAGTTTTCATACCAACTTACTGACTTTCCTTCGGTCCATACGGCCATCTGAACCTGCGTAATATATATATATATATATTTAGAAGCAAAGACGTTCCTTGGGAAACAATAGGTAACTTTATTATGTAAATTTTCGACGCTGGCACCCCAGATCGTCATCTGACGACGATCTGGGGTGCCACCGCATAATAAAGTCCCATATATTCCCAAAAAGCTACTCTTTGCTTCTAATTATATTTCTTGTGATGCCTATTTTTCCAATATATATATATATATATATATATATATATATATATGATAGTGTGGGGCTCACCGATCTGCTTAAGGAACATGTATGTTCCGTTGTGCCTTGGCGCTCAGACTAGAGCCCTCGCAGGCAGTCGCATAGCGACGTGTAGCATATGTTAATAATGTGGAACCGACAAAGACAAGGGAGACCGGAATGGCCATTTCTGGCTTAGTAGCCGTCATCAGCCAGTCATACCCAATCCCAAGTGTGGAACACCTGGGATTTGAACCCAGGACCTTTGGTATTTGAGTCGAACGCTCTACCATTGAGCCACGGGCTCGTTGCTTTGTCGGTTGCGATCGGGAATATGATGATAGTGTGTGGCTCACCGATCTGCTTAAGGAACATTTATGTTCCGTTGTGCCCTGGAACTCAGACTAGAGTACTCACAGGCAGTCGTTTAGCGACGTGTAGCATATGTTAATAATGTGGAACCGAAAAGACAAGGGAGACCGGAATGGCCATTTCTGGCTTATTAGACGTCAATATATATATATGAAGAAAGAAGGCTCGTCGGAAAATCGAGGTTTACTCGTGAATCTTTAAGCTGGTTACACCAACAAGTCGTCAGACGAAATGAGAAGTGAGAGTTGGGATTGTCATGCTGGAGGGTTTAGGGCAGAGAGGTTATATCGACAGACTGACTCCATGGGGGGTTTGGAGGGCCGTGAATCCTGTTACGGTAGCTGTGGCATGTAAGGGAAGGGGTGCTAAAGTTTTGATAGCAAGTCAGGTGGCGCAAGATTCAGAGCCAGCGAGGTTACACTTGGCTGGGCACAAATAAGCAGTTGTTGATTTTAAGGTGGGCACAAGTCAGTGGACCGTGCACGCAGACCTTCGTAATGCGCATCCAGATCGACGTGGTGGTTGATACTGTTTGTACCGGAGTGCCAAGCTTCGAGGAATTCGCGTGCCTGTTTGGTGCTAGCCATGGCGACCACTTCAGTTCCCTCCCAATTGAAGCGGTGGTCGCAATCAACGGCGTGCGCAAACGCAAGAGACAAGGGATCGCGTCGGCGGATGGCCAGTTTGTGTTCGTTTATGCGGGTCCTGAGTCGTCGGCCTGTATGGCCTACGTAAGCTCAAGAGCAATTCGCACATGGAATGCGGTAAATAACATTGGTTTGTTGCTCTTTGGGTACAGGATCTTTAACACGTGATAGTGCTGCTCGCAGGGAGGACGTTGGCTTGTAAGCGATGCAGATACCAAATAGGTCTAATTGTCGGGCGATCGTTTCCGAAATGCCCTGAATGTATGGCAATGAAACGAATTTTCTCAGTACTACTTCTCCATTACAGCTCTGATATTGTGGTTGCCTGTGACTTCGGAGACAGGTTTTCACGAAGCTCATCGGATATCCGTTAGATCGGAATAGTTGGTATAAATAGGCAAGTTCTTTTTTAAGTAAATACTCGCTGTTACAGTACCGGAAGGCGCGGTGAAAAAGAGCTCGAACGCAGCTTCCTTTGTGAGCGGCAGGATAATTACTCCCATAGTTCAGGATTATATCGGCATTTAAGTCTTTTCTGTGGACGCTGGTTGCGAGCTTGCCATCACTCAATCTTTGCACCGTGACGTCGAGAAACGAGACGATGTCGCATGTTGCTCCTTCGCGGGTGAATTGAATAGCAGGGGAAGACACCATTAAGACATTCATGCAGCCGTTCCACTTCGCAGTTGTTGATGACCACGAAGGTATCATCAACCTAGCAAAGCCACATTTTCGGCCTGAGAATTTGAATCACAGTTTCTTCTGCGGCGGTAATCATGACTGCACCTTCGTCGGCCACGAATTGTGGCGTGGTTAGGTGCATATCCGTCCTAGGTTCTCCCGCGGTGGAATTTACGTTCGGCCAAATGCCGTGTTTGCTCTTACGTTCGATGAGCCTCGCCCGGAGGTCCTGGTAGGCTACCGGAAGGGCGACACAACGGTTGATCAACGTAGGCTCCGTGTGCCAGGCTTCAATTGTTTCCCTGGTTACGCGGTCATTTCCTCGACCTAGGATTTCGGCGTTTTGGAAGGCGAACGTATGCCCAGAGTTTGTACAGTGTTCCGCCACCAGGGACAATGGGTCCATTCTCCTCACTGCCCACACGTGTTCGGTAACATGGGTCTGCAACCGCTTCCCTGTCTCTCCGACGTAGTTAACTTCACAGGAGTCACATTGGATCCGGTAGATTATTTTTGACGTCTCACTTCGTGCAAGGGGGGCTTTCGGTCTCATAACTAGATTCCGAATGGTTGAATCCGGTCTATGGGTGATTCCAATCCCCAGCAATCTGAGGAGGCGGGAAACTGCCTCAGAGACGCCGTCAATGTATGGCAGTGCACGCCAGACTTTTGGCTGTTCTGTCCATCCAATTGTGTCATTGCGTGGTGCACCAACATTTAATCTGGCTAAATGGTTGTTCCGACACCTGAAGTCTCTCACATTGGGCGCAGCCACAACGGTAACTTCAGCTACTCAGTTCCTGGAACGGCTCAGGGGATGCGACTCACCACAGACGAGGTTATGGTGTCATTTGATGTCACCTCTCTCTTCACTTCAATCCCTAAGGACTTAGCCGTCGAACCGGTAAGCGAATTGCTTGAGAAGCAGTACGATTATGCAGGTGAGTCGGTGAAGTGGGGACATCTTGTCTAACTCTTAAAATTCTGTCTGAAGACGTACTTCACCTTCGAAGGGACCATGTACGAGCAGATCAGAGGGATGCCAATGGGATCGCCGTTCTCGGGCTTCATCGCTGAGGCAGTTCTCCAAAAGCTTGAGACTCTGGTTTTCGCACACTAAAAACCAACGTTTTGGACTCGATACGTCGACGATAACTTCGTCATCATCAAACGAGAAACGATCGAAGACTTCCATAGCGTCCTTAATTCCGTCTTCTCGGACATCCAATTCACAATGGAGGTCAAAATTAACAACCAACTGCCATTCCTGGATGTTCTTGTCCATCGAAAATCCAACGGGCACATCAAAAAACTACGGTTTATAGGAAGGCGACCAACACACGCCAAATCTTAAGTTACCACAGTAAGCACCCGTTGTGCCACAAACGCAGCTGTGTGCGAACTCTCTACAGAAGGGAAGAAACACATTGCAGCGAGTCGGACGACAAAAGGGCAGAACTCCGCTACCTCCAGCACCTTTTAATCGCCAACGGATATCCTCGTAACTTCATCGAGCGCAGCAGGCTGGCCAAACCAAGACAAAATCTGGTAACAGAACAGCCAAAAACCTGGCGTGCACTGCCATACATTGACGGCGTCTCTGAGGCAGTTTCCCGCCCTCTCAGACCGCTGGGGATCGGAATCACCCATCGACCGGATTCAAACATTCGGAATCTAGTTATGAGACCGAAAGCCCCCTTGCACGAGGTGAGACGTCAAAAATAATCTACCGGATCCAATGTGACTTCTGTGAAGTTAACTACGTCGGAGAGACAGGGAAGCGGTTGCAGACCCATGTTACCGAACACGTGTGGGCAGTGAGGAGAATGGACCCATTGTCCCTGGTGGCGGATCACTGTGCAAACTCTGGGCATAAGTTCGCCTTCCAAAACGCCGAAATCCTGGGTCGAGGAAATGACCGCGTAACCAGGGAAGCAATTGAAGCCTGGCACACGGAGCCTACGTCGATCAGCCGTTGTGTCGCCCTTCCAGTAGCCTACCAGGACCTCCGGGCGAGGCTCATCGAACGTAAGAGCAAACACGGCATTTGGCCGAACGTAAATTCCACCGCGGGAGAACCTAGGATGGATATGCACCTAACCACGCCACAATTCGTGGCCGACGAAGGCGCAGTCATGATTACCGCCGCATCAATTACTACACCGACAGACGAGGAGACATGCACTCAGGACACAAACATGACTATCGACCGAGGGCCCCAATTAAGGTCAATGCGGACCCAGACAATGGCCACACCCCTCAACAAGAGACATGTCAACTGACAGCAATTTCCTCCTCCCCCCATTCTTCACACCGCTTCCTGTGTATCTGCCGGCAAAAAAGCCAAAAGCCAATTAAGGACTCCCGCACCCCGTCCTTCTATATTGTACACTGTTAAGGTAAACCCGTACAATCAACCCTGTGCTACAAAATGGCTATCACCCCCTATCAATACTGTGAGACGCGGTACGATACTCACCTCCGACGATGGAAGCTTGTATGCTTTTGAAACATCAGGACCTATAGTCCCTGAGATCGCCTGTTTTCTCATATATATATATATATATATATATATATATATATATATATATATATATATATATATCTTGTTTGATTTTGAAACGTCAGGACAATAAAACCATGGTTCCCGTGATTGCCTCTTCTTCTCATTTATTTCCGGGAACGCGCATCTTCGCTTCTATTATATATATATATATATATATATATATATATATTGATAATGTGGAACCGACAAAGACAAGGGAGACCGGAATGGCCATTTCTGGCTTATTAGCCGTCATCAGCCAGTCATACCCAAACCCAAGTGTGGAACACCTGGTAGAGCGTTTGACTCAAATACCAAAGGTCGCGGGTTCGAATCCCAGATGTTCCACACTTGGGATTTGGTATGACTGGCTGATGACGGCTAATAAGCCGAAATGGCCATTCGTCCTCCCTTGTCTTCGTCGGTTCCACATTATCAACATATGCTACACGTCGCTATGCGACTGCCTGTGAAATACTCTAGTCTAAGTTCCAGGGCACAACGGAACATAAATGTTCCTTTAGCAGATCGGTGAGCCGCACACTATCATATATATATATATATATATATATATATATATATATATATCGTTCTCTCCTCATCTTCGTGCGACTAGAATGCTATGTATTAAAATATGTTCAAATTCAGTTACCGCTTGGTGGCCTCAAGTATAACTGTTTCCTTCTGTTTACTTGTTAATTCAAAAAAATGTTTAAACGCCATTATAAGCAATGGCGCCTCATGTGGACATGCTGTGGCTGCCGTGGCGCCAAACCAATTTCAAACGCCTTGTATGGCGTTCATAGAGGATGAGAGTTTGCGTTGTTTAAGCGCAAACGGCCTGCGTTATTGGCTGATGTATGTTATGCGTAGATGTCAGTTCATTAACCGAAACCCGCATTTAATGTTTTCAAAGTTTAAGATAAAAACGATACTTTATTATCAGGTCTGGACGTGGAATTTGATTAAAACATCAATATTCCATTTTGGCAATTTTCGAAATGATCATACCAAGTCACAGCTGAGTTTGGAAATAACAACGACATGATTTCGTCTAAGGTGAAGACTTAAAATAAATAAAACATGTATTTGCGGATGTAAATACATCGTGCACACACAAAGGTAGTTGGCAACTCGGGCAGCTGAACATGCGTCAAGGTGGCTGCTAAGGGCTGAAAATAAGGTACGCAAGAGTTAAATTAGGGAAGCCCCTACTGGACACTGGCCAAACGGTTGACCTTATAACATCATTTAAGATCGTACTTCGGGCGACGACTGGGCGGCGACTGCGCTTTGCAGAGATCGCTGCAATACGAAGAAAAGCAGAACTCTTAAAGCAGCTGGATCAGCCTCACATTGCCGTGGTGAGGATCAATATAGGATGTAACTCCATTCTGCCAGTTATTCTCTCTCATCTTCCCGCATGACTAACTGCTGTCTCGCTCGTTAGAGTTTCAATCACGTTTGACAGGTTTTCACTGTAATCTGAAGTGGCTTGCTTAGGTAACGTTCCCCTCGCTCTTCCCCCTCAGCATGCGCACCCGCATATCAGACCAACAGTTCATTGCTGTCTTTACCTATCACGTTTCGACCCTCTAGGTCGATTGTTTATTGGACAGTTTATATCGTCTTATTACTCGGCAGTGACCGTACGCAGTTAAATAAGAGGTCGCCAGCTTATATGAAATCATTAAATTCTGTGTATTTTTTGCCATTTCTATATCAAAATCTGTTCCGGGAAAACCATATTTCAATTTCACTATTGTTTAGCACTGTGAGTAAGCATTGACTGGTAAGAGGCAGGCTTCTGCAACCACATTCTGAGGTATCGTTCAAAACAAACTTCTTAACTTACTCAGGTAACGGGCCTCTAAGAAGCCAAAAATCAAGAATGATTTTTGAGCATTGGGCCAGCTCGTGGCACAAAATTGGGGACTGCTCTAGTAGAGAGTGGCAGCTCAGGTTCAGTGTGATCTCCAAAACAGACGACCATCCACTATTCGAACTCATTGATATTATGCCCAGAATATATGGAGAAAAGTATTCTTGTCCCTCTATGTGTTTGAATCCCGCACAAATGCCCCCGCCTGAGAACAGTTTATGGCCATATAGAAACCCATATAGCCAATTCGGACGACAAGAAATCCGAAGCTCAGTTTCTTTACATTGAATGGGTGACCTGGTATTTTTGTCAAGTAATGCCAGCGGGAAAGCGAGGAGATGGAACTGTATTCTGGTGCTCCATGATTTACATTGTTTGTGTGTCCAAATAAATTACCAGATTGATGCGCGAACTTGCGATCGGAGACGTTTAAAGGCCGAAATTACCAATCCACTGGCAATTCCTGTCTCCTAAAGATCCCCTTCCCACCAGTTTAGGTATTTGTTGTCATCCACCAGATGGGATGCACCTATGGTAACGTCAACTATGTTGGTAAAACAAGAAACCTAATAAAATAATTTAAATGGGTTGGTACTTTTTTAATGCGCAATTACTACACTGATATCTGAAGGTATTGAGTAAAAATAAACCAGAAATGTCCACCGTTTATACTGCTGTAGACGTCAGCGCTTATTCGAAGGTTGACTGAAATGTCTAAATATGTGTTTCAGCAGGATGGATCACAAGATATAATTTATACTACTTAATACATTAGCACATCATTGCAAGCTTATTTATTAAAACATGAAAGCATGCTAAATAAATGATATGTGTCCTTCCAACTGCCTCCGTAAATCACTAGATTTTTACTCTCGGATCTGACGGTCTTATATACTTTTTTTGTAAAAATTTATTGAAATTTACATTGTGACGTAAAAAGGGTTAACGAATCCTCCCTGTCTATGTAATGAAACATACGTTTAAATAGAACCTGTGCTTTGATTTTGCATAAACATTTAAGTAATATTTTACGTGATTTCTGTAAACCAATATGATATATCTGTGAAGGTCTAATGGAGAAAGCTATGGTATAACTACTGCGTAAAAGCGAAAAAAAGATTGCTGCTTACATATTCGCATCACCTTCAGTAAATCTATAAAAATGAAAACGGCATAAACTATTTCACCAGCAAATGAAAAGGATTTAAAATTATGAATTTGTTCAATGGCGAAACACACACTATCCTTAAATGTAAACTCAAAAAATGATAGGGTTTCGAATGTCAAAACATAATTAAAATTTATTAATTGTTTGTACGTTTTTTCACATACGCCAACCAGTCTTCGGATACATAAGCGACTCAGTAAAATAATAAAAACCTGTGTCTAAATGAACGCAATTTAATTGACTCTTTGAGTTTGGTTGAGATACGTTTGATAAATGATGATAAGCCAAAAGGCATGATCCTACCACATATATTTTGAGGTCGGATTATATTGGATGTGTATCAGCTTGCTCAGTTCATTTAAATAGTTCTTCCTCTTCTAAACCAGAATGAAAACTTTGGTAACCATTTCGTGTATGAAATATGCACTATGTTTTTGAATTAATTCATCTCTTCAACATGTGTCACTCGCCTCTTCCGTATACCGAGGTTTCAGGTAAAAACAGGATAGGCGTATTTAGTCAAAAGGCAGACTTTATGAGTGAAGTCACTCACATTGCGTAGATTTACTAAGAACCAGATAACGATTGACTGGAATACAACCGGCACGCATGCTAAGCCTCTACATGACAGTCTACTTTAATGAGAAGTTCTAAGCGCAGAAAGCAAAAAGGCTGCAAATGCTATTTCTCGTCTAGTTGCTGTCATCAACAGTTCATGCAAACAACGCAAATATAATGAAGGTGAACCTGAGTTCAGGCAAAAAGAAGGCGTCCAGCACAATCTTCATACAGTGGTTTAGTTCCTTCAACTTTTATACAGAAATCGCCAATACGACGCAAAGCCTTTGTGAATTATTTAAAATAACGCAGGACTTAAATTGTTTGAATCTATTTGGCAATTCACTCCCAGGATCGGTTGTCGTATTTGAGGTATCCCTCGACAAGTTCTTGATGGAAAATTGGAGCTTAAAGAAAATTCATTTGACTTTTGCTATAATAAGTGGTGTACCTGCATTTATGAACTCTACGTTACATTTCAACCAAAGATGCTTAACCTTTCCCTCTGAATGGACTCACAGCAGATGTCTTTGCGTATTTTCCATCTTTCACTGGCAAAACAGAACAAAAATATTCCAGCATAATATGTTGATCTTTCGTTTATATGTTGATCTGTCTGTTATTACAACGAATTTACTGCAGGGAATTTTGAAAATGTTTAGATACCTTTTGTGCATCCAAGATACTTTTCCCTAGTTCAACGCTGTTGAAAATGAAGATCAATGTGTGTTTGAACCAACGGAATGTCGCCGAGGGTCACATAATGTTTGAAGTTTGCTGCCTACCAAGTTCCAGGCGAAGGCCATTCATACTGACTTTAATCACCACCTTATTTTACGCGGGCAGAACATTTTTCCATGCGTCAAGGCCCTGCTTGCCGACTTCCAAAAGCAAACGCGCATGCCACAAGGAAAAAATCAGCATTTTGAAAATCCAGCTTTTTAGATGGGGTCTCAATAGCTGCGAAAGGAGTTTATTCGCCCAGCACTTTGAAGTCACTTCTCACAAACTGATAAAATTGCAGAAGCCCGGGGAAATAGTACATAATTTAATGCACCCAGTTGCTGCACAGTCAGGACTGCTTGAAAATCAGATGACTTCAAAACACCAACGGGCCCTGCCTCAGACTGTAGCTCTGACTGTACCTGGAAACGCCTGTAGATTTGTGAAGTTATTATATGCACAGGGCATTTTAACCAAAGAGGAAATAAGAAGACGTTAGCAGCATAGTGGAGAAAGCAAACTTCTTTTACGATTGTGGATAGTTTTCTATTATGAGGTTGGGACTCAGGATATTCTCCTGTTCATGTATAATCAACCTTGATCTGGAAACTTAATAATTTTGACACGCGTATGTTTTAAAGCCGTCCACCAGAGCCACTCGGTTTATGAGATTTTTATGAATTTGAAGAGATGAAGGAAGCAGATGCGACATTCTGTCATCTTCTGAACCAGCAATCAGTTTATCCTTTTATGGCGTCAAGTGTCGATAGACATTGAAAGAATCAAGTGGCGGCAGATGACAAGGATTGAGAGAGAACGGCGGAGTCAACCTAAAACTTAAACGAGCACATTAAACCCTTACTACTGGAGCTTCCAATTAACTGTTTGAGCTCTTGTGAATCTCTCGTTCGTGAAAGAAGTTCCTGCGTTCAGCGGTTAGTTCTGCTGTCTCTTGTATGATTCTCCGCTCACAATCATTTTTGCATCTTTAATGAGGCACTTTATTGAAATAGACATCGATATAGTCAAACAGCTTTCTCGGTCGACAGGTGCTCCAATAAATTGCCTTACTAAAAACAAGAAAAATTATATTATTTTACTTGTCATATACTCCATCGACGATCAACCGGGGTTAACTACGAGCATGTCAGAAATGACAATTTCAGTCTCCTTTTAGACGAATGACTGATTGTCAAGAGTCGTGAACTCTAAAGTCGAAGGCTGAAAAGAAATTCTCAAATCGGCGCTGCAGTCAATAAAGATTGATGAACTACACTCTGACGTATCCCAACGCCAGGCTTTTTATTTACGGAAAGGATTGAATAGGTTTAAAGAGCTCGGGCGGCCTCTATCTCCCGTTAATTAACTTTATGTCCGAACTCACTGATCGTCACCACGCAACCATCCCTCTAAACAGTGGCTTGAGAGTTTTAAGGCGAAACAGAACCGTATGTTATCACGTGTAAGCACAATATGTAGACGACAATCATTACCTTAACGTCCAGCGTCCTGGTTCCAGACCTGCTCATGAAGTAAAGTTTACATCTTAAACTTTGTAAACCTTAAATGCGGGTTTCGGTGATGGTTATATTACAAATGTACCTTAAGAAGGCTGCAAACTGGATTAAAAGGAAAAACATTCGTGACTTAAGGAAAGAAAATAGTGCCTTATTTTATATAGGGTAGCGCGCTGACTTTAGAATGAGCGTCTCGCCAGACGTATGCATAAATCACACGACGAAGCAAAAAGTGGTTTCCTATTGAATAACCGAAAACCTTATAAATTTGGTCATTTATCTATCGAAAAAGTGCTCAATAAAATGATCCGTTCTGCCAAATATACTCCAGTGTGATAGCGCTATCTCAACCTCAGCTGTTAACTCTTGATCAGTTGGTACTTAAGTCAAACGCTCTGAGATAATGAATGCGAATTGTCACATGAATATCCTGCCTCTCTCGCGTGAAATTCAATGACAGTATCCCGTAACTTTGCATGAAAAAGATCCTTATTCCACTAATCCTTTATGAAATCTTGTCGTATTTACTCTTTGAACTTGAGGGAAGACTGTACCTAAGCTGATAAAGACTTGCGCTTATGCGAACTTGTGAGAAGGTTTAACAAATTCTTCGGTTATATGATTTGTCTTAATACATGTTGTTGGTGCTCGGATTTCATACATGATATGCCATATCCCTTGTAATCATGTTTAAGTGACAGGAGTTCTCTTTGACACAGTTCATGAACTGACATCTACGCAGCGCATACATCAGCCAATAATGCAGGCTGTTTACGCTTGATCAACGCAATATTTCATCCTCAATGAACGCCATACAAGGCATCTGAATTTGATTTGGCGCCACGGCAGCCACAGCATGTCCACATGAGGCGCCATTGCTTATAATGGCGATAAAAATTTTTTTGAATTTACAAGTAAACAGAAGGGAATAGTTTTACTGGTGGCCAACTAGCCATGACCGAGTTTGACCATGCTTTAATAAATAGCGTTCTTTCGCACAAAGACGAGAAGAGAACGATGTATTATGGGTGGTGCTCGAGCGCCCAGCTTTCGAAAGTGGTGGAGTCATAGGTTCTCGCAATCCGCTTTGTAAACATTATCCAAGCAACGCCAATAAATTTTAAAGGTACAATGAATAGGTGGAAGAATTGGAAACGAAAAATAGCCTTCCTTTCTATTAGTATTTCTCGTGGTTGAAAGGATTTTCACATTGTAAAATGGCTTAAATCAGTCAGTGCGAATGGGCATGGCAAAACAGGTGTGAAAAGTTTGCTTTCAATAAAATTGGAAGAAAAATGCCGGAATTCATAATTGCAACCCTTTGGACCGGGGCACCTGAAGCGGCCACGACATTTTCCTCCTCGAATTAAGATTCTAATCCCATATACAAACAGATAACCAGGCGAGAATCACTGGAAGTTTGTTACATGCTTAATAAAAGGACAGTAAGCTACCAAAAGAGGTAGGGAGAAGTGCCTACTTGACATGTTGAAAAAATGCGGATAATGTGTATCTAGCTAAAATCCTTTGCAATCACGGCTTCCAAGTATCTCAGATGGCACTAAAGATGACAGCAAGATTACTTGATGCAGGGATAGGCTAGTCAGACTGAAGCACTTTAGTAATATACTAAGATTTTATCCTAATTGCTTTCCAACTACTCAAAATTCCCACACCCTGAAAGTCAGACCGCATGCAGAGATTTTAAAAAATACACGTGTCCATCAGCTGTTGCTATTATGGCATGATACAGTTCGTCTCGAAGTTCTGGGTTCCCTCTTACTGAAGCGTTCATCATACGGTTTCGAATTTCCTTGTGGATGTAATGCTAAGCTAAGCTTTTTGTCAGTTGTATATATGCAGTTAGTGGCCTACTTTTGCTGGCAATACCTTAACCTCCTGCCCTAGTAGGAAAAGACGATGGTTAGGGTGTTAGACATCCAACAAACAAGCCGGGGGTTCTAGCCACAGGGGTTGCAGCAAAACTAAGAGTTCGGGTATTGTTTTCTTATGGCAGCTAAGAATCTAGAAAAGGATATTATAGCATCCTTTGCTTGTCGGTACTGTTATTCTACAAGACCGTATCTTTCGTAAGTCACAATAAGCCAGCGTCGCCTTGGGAACTAAAGGAGAATTTTGGCGGCAAGAGAACTGTAGGACGCACGTTGGTTGACATTACTGCGAATTAATAGTGCAAAGAGAGTTTATGTGCTGCTCAGGGACATAAATGGCTCCGAAATATGGTTCGCGCTGTTCAACGACAGAATGCATCTAGGTGAATAATCTGCTCTGTTTTGCCAATTCAGTTTTCTCTTCTGTTTAACTTGCTGCAACTAACAGAAACTGTTATAGAATCGGCGAGGACGAAGGAAAGGCCATTATTATCAAATATGGGTGGCGGAATTCATATGATACCAATTAGGCCGCAATTTTGCAGACATAATTAATATTAAGAAAATGGGGGACAAAATGCTGATGCCCAATTATGATAACGATTGTGCTACTGATGATGGTGATGCTGAGAATGATGATGAGGACAGTAATAATAATACTGTTGCTGCTAACGGAAAAAGAATATAGCAAGGTACTTGTGGTGCAAGCAAACTGTGCTGACTTTTCGATTTGGATAGCACGACAGTCTCACATAAAAGAATATTAATTCCCTTTTCATGAGTAAGGAACGGTATTAGTGCATGGCATTGCATTGGGAGTTTGAGCAAGGTTTTGGCTTACTTCAAAACCAAATATCACAATGAATAAAATTAATAAGCCTTAAAGACCAACCAGACGTCTGCCATGTTCCCTCCAGGAGAAGTATGTTGTATACTCGACGTCATGCAGGTCAAGGTATTCCAAATATCCAATCAGATCATTAACTGTAGCAAAATCGTCTCCGTGAATGAAGGCGTTTTTCTGAGACTCGAGCTTCATACTCCACTTTTGGTGGGCCATAAACTATGAAACCATGCCAACCCTATATAAAGGCGAAAGTTCGGTGCTTTCATTAAGAAAACTTTCGCTGTCTCCCATCGAACGGAGAGAAAATAATCGTTTTAAGACCATTTTAAAAATATTATCAGCCAGGCAATTTTCAGATATATTATTTTCTAATACAGCTGGAACCAGGTGAAGTGATGTTAAATCGCAAAACGAGAGTAAACTTTGACAGTGGCCAATGATGATGCACACCACTTGCCCCATGAAACACCAGTTGTTTACGCTTGAATGATTGAGGCGGACTTGCGCAGTATTTACCACAATACGTTTTCCCTCCCCCGCTTCACTCCAAAGACAAGGCAAGGTTGAGAAGACCCAACGTAGGTGCGGGCGAAGATGACAGCCCATCTTCCCATGTCACCAACCATCTGGTCCCCAAAACATGTATCATAGATTTTCAAAGACGGCCGAACCCCAACTTTGCGATGATAACATAAAGTTGACACTGTGAAAGAGCCACTCCAAAGTACTCACCTTGATTAGCGGGTTATTCTGACAGTTGATGACCTTCCTAACCATGAATCTAGGCCTTTCAACTACGTTGGATTTATGATACTGAGAAATGGACAAAATTACCGTGAAGATGGATAATTCAGTAGAAGCCACCACTCACTTTAAATGTCTCTCAACAAACCAGCGAGGAGATTGAGTGTTATCTCATCCGAAACAGGATAATCTTATTAGCCACAGGCAAATACCAAGAGTTTGCATTATTAGGCACTTGGGTAGACGTTTTCTCTTCCCCGGCCACTTTACATCATTTAAATTATTTTTCCATCAAGGACGTAAAATCAACTAACTGAAGAATTGTTACCCTCGGCTAACCTTACTTTGGAACTCTTAGACAGTTTTGAATAGCGAACTTGAAATTTAGATCTGATTGTTATGTTGGCTTGTACCATCGGGAGATTTTTATACTCACGAGACGGCCTCAGTTAATACTGCGCAAAACCCCTTTGCCATTATCGAACGGAAGGTTTCGGGGTTCCCTATGAGGAGTTTTAATAAGGAAAAACGTGCGTGAACAGCAGAGAATAGTGATAAGCCAAACTATTCAATAAGGTAAAATCCTCAATCTTATTCCAAAAAAGAACCCCGTCATTAATGCTGTCATAAAGTATCCAGAGAATGAGGAGAATTCCAAATGCATACGCATATACGAGTCACTCGACCGCTGCCCTACATGTTGGCTGCTCACTTATAGAGGGAAAAGCAGATTTCTTCAGTTTACTAACTGGTCAATTCGTTGGTGCGTTGTAGTCTTTTTGCAGCTTATTTTTGTCACAATTTCATCGATTGGAGTATGTTCAGTGAACTGAAATTTTGTTGCATTCACGTTGAATTTTTAAACTTATACCAATATATTCTTCGCTTCACCTGGTTCCTTGGGTGAATGAGCCTTCGACCATCTATAAAGATGACCTCCACCATTTGCGTAAGGAGGCGGGTTTGCGCAAGTCGTTGAATGGCACATTAATTCAATTAAAGTGCGGCAGACCTGCGCCGCATCTGACGCGCACTCTCCTCACTCGCCCACCTAAGCCAGGGGAAATAAAATGTTCGTATAACTGGAAGCGAACGCAAATGACATCGAATAAAAATGTAAACCACCCATTTACACGTGCCATAAACTACCTACTCGACGCAAAATGTACAATTTTTTAAGGAAACGTAGCAGTTTAAAGGGTATTTATGTGAGCATTCTATGAAAGTGTCATCAATACTAGTCGACGGAGCTTGACGATCTGTCCTCCAGTCATTCACTACGTCTGCCTACAGTACTAACAAAGAGAAAGAAATTTCCTCGTCACATGAATGCCCTTCAAGCCATGGCACTTATCGCCTCGTACTAGATTCCGGCACGCTAAATCTGTGCTACAGTGATTAGCGCACCCACATGTCTTTGGGATAGGTTCCCTAGTGCCGAGATCAATCGCCCTTTCTTCTCATATGCACCAAAAGACTGTCAGAAAATTTGTCAACAATCTGTTGGTACGGCTGCGATCATACCTGATTCGACCAGCCTAGATGATGTTACGTATTATACCTCTCCATGCGTGACTATTCGCAGCATTAGACCTGGATAGCTCAACCTATTCGTTTCTCCAGCTCGTGATGCCAAACACCGAAGGTTCAAGCACCACGTCCATGTCTTGCCGAACCGTGTCGAGCTAGGTTTTTAGTTGATCACCTCTTCGACGCCTCCAAGTGGGCAACGGCACCGGATCGAGACCAGTAGAACTCAGTTCGTGTGGTGGACGACGGAGGACTGAAAGAGACAAACATTTCCAAATTTAAAAAAATATCTATTTTAGAATTCATAATCGAACAATCCGGCATTTAGTCTCTCTGGGTCCTCCGCTAGTTTGCCAAATGATGACTTACATTTGAACTCATCTAGTTTATGAGTATGAAAAATACACACGGTACTTAGTTCAGTCGTCTTTTAGAAGCAGGAAACCAAATAAAGGGTATTCGCAGGTTTTGTAAAGGTTTTTATTTGCGAGATATTTATGACAATGACATCTTTATTCGAACAGTGTATAGTATTGGAGGGGAAGGACGATGTAGAATGAGGGCATATTAGTACAGTACAGTTTCGTGCTTGTTCTACTTTCATTCCATCAATCATAACCAGCTGGTACCAGAAACAAAACAGGCCTGGTCATTGGTATTTCATTCATGTCTTTGCCACCCATCTGAAGCTTATTCGTTTTGGTTAGACAATAGATCTGCGTGTGCCCATTCTTGATTGAATGAATACCCTCTCTGCAGCGACAGAGGAGGACCGGTATAGAGGCGCTTCTGAATTTCTGTTCAATGACTCTTCCATCGACCAGCAGCGTCGTGTTTCAGATCTCAGTTGGTAGATGGGGTTACGGCTGGTTGAATGTAGTCCCGGATTATATCCTGCAATCAGAACTGATCGGTTGGACTTTTGATGGCATGACAACGTGCAATAAAGTAGATATCGGACTCATAATATCTGTCTATTCCCTGAGCCAGTGATGGGTGGATGTTTCTCTCGACTGCCAGGTGTTCTGGTCGTTTGGTGCGATTGCCAAACTGTCTTTACTTGCCTTTTGCTGAATTTTCATTAAGCATCAAATGCGTAGGGATTAACAATATTTGCCGAATGGTTTAAGAAATTCGGGAAACCGATATAAATGTCCTGCATGCGACTTGAGAGGGTTGGGGACGGTTGTCGTGGCAGGCCTTAAGCTATTACACCACACCATTTCAGGCACTGAACCCTATATCACCTCTAGTTGTTTGACGGGCTTGAGCGGTCAACTGGATATAAGTATCAGTATCAGTATATTCGTGGGAGATGTAGGTGAGTCACCTTTGAATTCCCTATTTGTACATGCGAGTTGTGATATCAAAAAATAGTATCTCGATATGTTGGCCAGGCCAACATAGTGGATGCTCCCGTGCTGCTTGCAGAGTCCGTTGAGGGATTTCAAAGACGGAAATATATGCCCAAATAATCCTCGGTCCATTGCGGTTCAAACCAAGAGAGAACGTTCATAAACCACATGGACGATGGCCACCAGGTTCAGCTGATGTGAACACTCACGGTGTCACCAAGGTGTGCAAATAATTAAGCAGCGATGACCTCGAGGACCCCAGCATGGGAATTATGGGAGAGTGCAAGACCTCAAACGAAAATAACAAGCAAATAAAGGTTACTCAAATATAGCTAGTAGTATCATAAATACATTATTTTCTGTTGTCACTCTTGCAGCTTTCAGTTAGTTGTAGCTCGCACCATTATATCGATCTAACTTTCGCTTAAAAACCTCCAAGGAGTCTGACATAACAACATCCAAAGGAAGAATTTTCCAAGCTTCGACCACTCTTTTGGAGAAGAAGTACTTCCGAGTGTCTAGCCTTGCTCCAGTCACACGTAATTTGAGAGGATGACCTCTCAAGTTCGGTGTTGTTGCTAACTCGAAGAAATCACCTGGGACGAGACAACAGTCCTGGACGCGTATTTTGCGGAATTTTAGTATCAGGTCTCCCCGGAGCTGTCTATAGCGCAGGGGAAAGAGATTAAGATTCGACAGCCACGTTTCATAAGGCTGTGAGCCATGTCCAAGCACAAGTTTTGTTACTCGCCTTTGGACCTTTCCAGGATGTTGATGTCCTTCGCCGCCCAGGGTACCTGAGCTTGGATAGCGGACTCCAACTGTGGCCGCACGAATGTTCCGAAGACTTTAGCGAAGCAGTCGGTAGTGAAGGCTGCAAAAGCTCGTTTAACGGGATGCAGAATCGACATGGCTGACTTCGCTACCTTTGCGCAATCTATGGAGGGTTTAAGCAAGGGCGTGATCCAAACTCCCAGGTCCTTTTGGGCATCCACTACTTTCAATGGAATGCCATTCAGACTGTAAACCGTACGGTTCGAAGGGTTTCTTTTCCCGACTCATATGGTGATGCACTTGCTCTCATTAAACGGCAAAAGCCAGTCATTTGGACCATTTCTGAAGTCCATTTAAGTTTGCCTACAAGTTCTCTTCGTCAGCCGCAGTTCGAATGACGCGCCAAATTTTGAGTTCATCGGCAAACATGGCAATATCGCAGTCCAGTTCGTTGGCACAATCGTTGATGTAGACAATGAAAAAAATAGTACCGAGAACAGAGCCTTGGGAAACACCAATCTAAACCTCAACCTTTGTCGACTGTTTGTCACTGATATGGACAGTTTGTGAGCGGCCAGTTAAGACGTTTTCTATCCATGTCAGAAGTCTACCTCTTACTCCTATGCGGTTGAGTTTATAAAGAAGGCGGTGGTGCGGCACGCTATCAAAAGCCTTTTTGAAGTCGATATGGACTGCGTGCACCGTATTTCCTCTATCGACCGCCTCAGTCCAACGTTCTAAACAGTAGAGCAAATTTGTGACACAGGATCTTCCTCTACGGAAACCGTGCTGGACCTCGGATAGCAGATTATTGTGTTCTAGGAACTGCATTAGTTGTTGCGTAACTATTTTTTCCATGATTTTGCAGCAAACTGAGGTAAGGCTGACCGGTGGATGATTGTTTGCAGAGACCCGGCTTCCACCCTTATAAAGCGGCGAAATCGATGCGAATTTCCAGTCAGCTGGTAGACTTCCGGTCTGGAAGGATGATTGGAAAAGCGTAGAGAGTGGTTTTGCCAACTCTCTCGCGAGCTCTTTCAACAGCTTGGCAGGTTCTTCATCGGGACCCGGTGACTTAGATTCCTTTAACCCCAAAAGTTCCTTGAGGACAGTAGTCTCGGTGAAATGAACAGTCTCGACTATTGTATCCAATTCAAAGCCATCGGAAGGGTAATCGTATCTCGTTTCCTTTGTAAAAAAAGACTGGAAAAATTCAGAAAGATGATCAGCCTTCGCACCGTCTTCAGTAAGGTCAATGCCCTCGTCGCTCCTCAGCAGGTGTATCGGATCTTTGTTTCGTGTATTCTGCCTGAGGTAACCGTAAAATAGTTTCGGATTCATGGTGGCCCGGTTCAGCAGGTCCACTTCGAAAGCCTGTCTTGTTCTAACAATAAGGCCATTGGCCCGATTTCTCTGCATTTTGTACGCATTTAGAGATGCAGGAGTTCCGTCCGTAAGCGATTTTTCCACTATCTCCGCTTTTTGTTAACTTTGATTTTTAAGGCCTGCGTAAGCCATCGTGGTCTGTTGGTTAACCTTTTTCTCAAAATCGGACAGTAATTTTCGATGAGCCTGTGCAGTATGTCCCGGAACGTTTCCCAGTCCTCGGTTATGTTTCCAAAGAATAAAGGTTCTCACGGAGTGCGCATGAGTTCGGCCCTCATTCCACCGAAATTGCCTTGCCATATATTCCTTCTGATTGTTGTGGGTCTTGTTGGGATAGAAAATAGTGAGCACTCCCATCGCAGTACCCCGTGGTCACTTTTACCTAGTGGCGGCAGACATAACACTTCGTCGATGCTGTCCTGCGACTTCGTGAGAACTACGTTCAGGCAATTGGCCTGTTGTCCTTCGCACACCCTTGTTGGAAAAGTGACGTGCTGTGTGAGAAGTAGCTTAAGCGTCGTGCTCAGAAGACAAGCGTCAAAGGCTAGATCAGAACTATGTGCGCAGGTCGAGCTTCAGTCGATGTGAGGCGCATTGAAGTCATTCAAATCAGGATATCCAACCGTGTAGCAATCTTTTCAAGCTCCTCTAGCAGGTAAGCGTCGGCTACGGTGTCACTTCTCGGTGGACGGTAGACTTTCAGGACATCTAGAGTTGATGTACCTGGCACTTTTATGGATAGCCATATCGCCTCGGAAGTAGACGCGAGTTTATAAGTTTTGTCTAAAACTGTAAGTTCACTTTTCACATATGTTATAACACCACCTCCTTGACGCTCTTTCTTGTCTTTTCTTAAAAGTTGTTAGCCAGTCATACTTACCTCCCGGTCGTCCACGTGTTGGGAAAACCAAGTTTCTTTTACGGAAATTATATCTGGAGATAGATCGCAGACATTAATCTTAAGCTCGTCGAGCCTCGATAATATACTCTGTGCATTGGTGTACATGAATGTTAGTTTTCGGTTTGCCCGGGGAGTGCTAACAGTCGGGCGCGCGCCCCTGTTTACTGGGCCAACTGCGTGGTAATCCGGAACGGGCCTCTCCAGGGGGAGAACAATGGACGACGGATCACTTGGTTGTTGTAAATAACCAAATTTGTTTCCCCCTCGCTGAGCCACCGTCTCAGTTCGATGACAAGTTGATGGCGTTTGTTCCGCTCCGCAGGTGAGAAGTCCTGTTGAAAAAAACTCCAGGGTTTGAGTTTTTAACTTAAAGCGCCTAGACAGAATGAGACTGGCTTCCTGGCTACTGGTCAAGATAACTTTTAGAGGCCTAGGAAGTGTTGATTCAGATTGGCTTTCGGGCCATTTTCCAAGGCGGAAGGCTTTTTCCAGTTCAATCGACGTATTAGGTGCCAGCATATTGTTCAGGAGTTTATGAAAGTGGTTCATGTCTTCGGAATATCGGTCTACAGGAGTCGTAGCTGTTTATTCAGGTAGTCCCTCTATTATGAAACTTTTTTTTCTGTCCGTGGCATTTTTCGTACCTACGACGCTGTCTTCCACTATCTGGTGGGAAGGTTTAACTTTGCGCACTGGTGATGCTGGAGCGGCTACTGATTGGCTATGTGTTGGCTTTGATCCGGTTATTTGGTTTCGGTGAACTCCACGGGTTCAACGGTTTGAATTGCAGGTGGTAGTTTCGGTTGGGGAATCAATTCCACTGCTTGTGCTTGGTGAGAGAATCTCAGTATTTCCTGTGGAGGACGAGGCAATGGTCACAGCCCCGTGCTCAAGCTTTTTTGAGGAATCTCTCAAAGTCAGTTGTCCATTGGCTTTTTCCTTCTTGGTGTCAGTTTTGTGTTTTGGACGGCTTTTTGTTTTAGGTGAACTGTTTTTGTCCTGGGCCATTCTTACTTGTTGTTCGGTAGCCGTAGCAGCTGTCGAAGTTGTTGTTGGGATGCCCTTTGATCGAGCATCAATGGTTTTGCTCCTGGTAAGTCACTCAGTGGACTTCTGAGTGGCATCAACTACTTAAGAGGTGCCTTTTAGCGCAGATTTTATTTGTTTTATCTCATCCTCGAGCTGGTTTAGCTTCATGGACAGTTTCTGACAGCCTCCACAAATGGCAGTGTCACCAATAGCGTGCATATTAATTTGAAAGAGCGCCCGCCGCCGGGATGAGGTGGTCGAGTGGTTAGCGAGCGTCGCCGTCGTGTTGGTGGTCGCGGGTTCAATCCCGGCTTGCGGCATGACTTTCTGAATTCTTGTGTGGTGACTTAAGAATGAAAAAGTGGCTAGGTGTAGGTTTACACTACTAGCGGTTTTACACAAGCAGTATATAAATTATCTACTCCGCCTTTTTTGCAAATTAATGAAATCCCTCGAACGTTCTTAACTACGTCTACTAGTGGAAGTTGTCAAAAGAATTTGTTATAACGAGTTACTCGATATAAATTTCACAATCAGTTAGAAAGAATATGGATAGTGAACGACTTAGCCTGTTTTGTAGATACTCCTCAGAAAGCCTGACGAGCAGCTAGAGTCTGGATTGGACTGGTAGGTTGCGTAGGCCAAGCCAAGATTTCCGGCAGGTTGCTCTATTTTGGAGAACTCTCATAGTCGAAAAAAAGTCTTCCGAAACCCTGGAGAGCCGTTAGAGAATGGATTGGACTGGTAGGTTGTGTATGCCAAGATTTTCGACAGTGCTCGATTTGGAGAACTCTCCTGGTCAAACTGTGAGGGTATCGGAGGCAACTTGACGGAAGATTCAATTAATTTATGCAATAATTTGAACCAATTAATGTCTGTTGACTGTTTTTTTTTAATGCAAAGACTCGATTAAAATCGGTCTTCTTGCTGTTAAAAATTCAAACCACGCGGCACCCGTTCAGTTTGTTCAGTTTGAAGGGGGAAGAATGAGAGACTGTAAGGGTACATCAGCGCAATCCTCTGTACCAACAAGCTGACGCACTGTAAATTTATCAGGATGACCTAAGTTGCCTGGCTTGGAAGACTGTCAACTAACAGGATAACGTATTCATCTCAGGCCAGAGAGTACAAGAGTAACGGCTGTTTCTTATTTTGGCCTCTATATCACCCCCACGTAGCTGGGATCCGAAATGCTTCCTTTTTATCGCTGCGAACACCTGGCCCATCGTGCGCATACATGGCAGGTGTAAACACAGTGTTTAGATTTTTAAGCCACTATGCTCTATGCCGTGCCCCGATTGACTTATCTCGGTCTCCCCACCACGTCCAGGTGAGAATTTTGGGCGAATAGTGGTGGCAGATGCTACGCAAGTGCAAACCCAATGTAATACACACAAAAACCTTTACTGTAACGTTTATTTGCTGGAAATCTCTGTGGAGTTTGGCGTTGGGACGGTTGAAAAAAAGGAGTCTCTACCGACTCTCTATGTTGGAAAACCCATCATGGCTTTTTCAGATCCCTACCCGACACAGAACCAGCAAGGGCAAAATGCTTTAAAGCGCCTGGCGCATTTTGCAGGATATTTGATTAAAACGAAACCAAAATGTTCCTATAGCAGGCTCGAACCCCACCAAAAGCACCATGTTTTTACAGGACGAGAAATTATCCTAAATTTACATTAACGTTGAATTTACCAGCGAATATCGACAAACGTATACTTAAGTTAGGAATGTCTCTAAACTGTTTTCAAAGGTGTAACTATTCCCACCTGTAGACAAAGTGCGGTTCTGGCTCTGCCCTGCTTGCAACGAAGCGAAATGGATGGTTATACTAAAAGCAACGGATTTGATCAGTATCAAATGGCCTGAACGTACAATTTTTGACGAAACTCTTATCGTCTTTGCTTTTATTTGCAAGCTCTTTTGGTTTTTCACAACTACTTTGCTTAAGAAAGTACTGCAAAGTACACCATATTTTAAAAGGTTACCATATCAGTAAATATCAACAAAAAAACGAGGAAAGGAGTTGATCTGCATTTTAATCGAATGGCGTGCAAAATTATTTTCGTTATGTGCAAACGCATCATTAAGTGCCCACTATAATATCCCCAGATCTTCTTAGTCACGTCCCAGTTGAATAACACTCTTATATAACAATACTACTTTCTATATTACAGTACCATTTTTATAGCATTTGTATTAGCTCAAACTCTTCGCATATGCCTCACTCACGAGAATCTCGTCACCAAAAATATCATGTACTCATGCTACTCGTAATATGCAAGTACACATATATGTTTACTCTTTTCGATGAGCCAACAGCTGCTTATTTTCCGCACGCTATTATGTAAACCAACTTTTTTACATTTTCATGATGTACCAGAGGCTTTTTAGCCATACTGTAACCAAGAGGGAGTTCAAAGGCGTTTGCCTATCTTTCCCTTAATAAACTTGACTTGACTTGTATCCAAGTAATTAATAGTTAATAAAATTAATCGTGGTAACATGAGGGTGATTTTTCCACAGGGTTGTGTTGGACCAAATTAATTTGGCTACTTTGAACCAAAGTCAGCGAAAATAAGCGAGGTAAATATAATTCAACTGTACAGCGGTTGGTTTTTTTAATTGGAGTGCCTTTCCTTTTTTCAATAATTCAAATAAAAACGATATTTGCCTCCTAAACACAACTTGATTATATATCTTTAGTAAACTTTGGCGAGTGATGAGCAGCTTAAAATAAAAATGCGAATCAAACCTACGAAAATTTCAGTAGGTTAAACTATCTTTGACCGAGTTATGTAAAACGCCCACAGCACGATAAGGAGTAGTTTAGCTCGGCCGGCACCATCCTAAACTCATCCCTAACTCAAAGTGGTGTTGGGAAGCAGTAATTTTATAAATGTCAAACCGGGAAAAGTTCTAACGTTCATATCTAATGTAGATACCACTCCCCACTGGTGCATGCTGGACACACTGGTTCAGTGAACAGGCTCGGAATGATAACTAGTGCGTAGGAGAAATCAGAGGTAGAGAGAATTAGGGCCGATGCTGAGGAGCAGTCTTTTCTCAGGTGAAACCAGTGCATCCTTAACACCAATAAATCCTGCGTTCTTTACTCTAGCACAGCACGCTGTCGGGCACGAGAATATACAACCCTGTACTACTGACGGTGTCATGCAAAATTCCACATGTTAACTTTTCCCGCACTCCACGTTTAAGCATTACACTATCCACCAAAACATTTATCTTAACCCTCTTTACACTAAAAACAACTTCCTGGATTTTAGGTCACTGGTAAGTTTAGTACCGGGGGTCCATATGTCCCTACTTAACGCCACGCACCAAATACCTTAACTTGGAATAAATATTTTTGTCCTTGAAGTGGGCGCAATGGCTCTCTTTTAGAACAGCCCGTATGACAGGGAATTTGGGTGCCAAACGACAGTTTGACCGTCGTAGTCTGACGATGTCCACCGTAGGGTGGTGCAGGAACAGTGACTTGGGCGTGGATTAGTTTAAAGTGATAGTAGCCTTGCGCTGCAGCTACCGCACTCTCTCCTCCTCCCCCCACCTGAGCCTGGTGTCATGAGAGAAACAAGAAGACTGGAGGCGGGAGATGGCGCAGGTGACTGGCACGGCCGGAGCCACTCTTGGGCGTGCCACCACACCTGGCTCCGATCCCACGCAGTTGGAGTGCCATAAAGGCCACATTAAGAAGGAGCCATTGCAGCCTGACTCTCAGTCTTTCAGTCAAACACGCCAAACAAAACACACACCGGGCTAACCACGCAGTCCGAGTTATCTCGTCAGTTGGTAACCTTCCAAGTCATGGCTTTTAGCGCACCGGGATAGTTTCATGCGCGTTAGCTTTTTTATATTGAGGAACATGAGCTGAGCCATGGACCTCACTCTCCCTCCCACCCCCACAATCAGACCACCGTCTGAGCCCATTAGTTGTCTGATGTGGAAGTGGACGCAGCTGCTAGTGACCTCGTCTACGCATACTTCGTACATGGCATGGCCCCCCAAACACAAGCACCAGGATTTCACACAACCGGGAGTTGAAAAGCTCACATGCGTCAGATAGCCAGATGTCACGTTAAGAAGGAGCTATCGCAGCCTGACTCTCGGACCACCAGTCAGCCAATTCACACAACACACATTGGACTGAATGTGAGGTCTGAGTATAATTGTCGGTTGGCAACCCCTCCAAACAATGGCGCTTATCGCCCCGTGATATTCTCAAACTAAGATCACACTTGCAGCAGAGGAGCTACATGGAGAAGGAGCTGAGCATCATTCTTGCCTCTCAATTAGCTATGTAGACTGAGATCATGTTTTTTGTCGTGTTGTGTGTGATTATGTGAGGTGCAGAGGCTGATGAGGAGAGATGTATTGTTGTGGTATAGCCGGCAGTGTTCTACCAAAGGTTTTCATGAGCTGCATGAGACCTAATAGGCCCATGCGGTGTGTGAATGCAAGTGGTCAGTGTGGACAGTTGAATCGGGTGCGGTGGGTGTATATTGGTTGTCCTGGCACTGGTTCACTTGTCTCTGTGAGATGGATTTGTACGTGACCGACCAGGCCGATGCGTGATCTGTATGTGCGGTGACAATGATGACAAGATAGGTCAGGAGGTGCTGCGTCTGAAGGTACTCTTCTGAGGGTACTGGCAGTCGAGCTCATATGAAGACTATTTGAAGTGGTGCACAAGATGTGCTGACATCGCGGTGGATTCAGCTTTCGTGGATGCGCATGTTACCGAGCAGGCCCATGCGATGAGTGAATGCGCGTGGACAGTGAGGGCATTGGATGCGGCGGTCTCTGCTGTGTGTTGGTGCTCCAGGCATTCGCAAGTGACTGACCAGGCCGATGTGTACGGTGAATGTGTGATCGCAATGAGGACAGGTTAGTACCGAATCCCCATCGCTGGTTCTGGGGTGGTGGTGGTGGTGTTGGACGTAGCAGGTGGCAGGTAGAAGGTTACTGAGGTGGGAGTGGGGCAAGTGTTGGTCGTCCACGTGATCGGCGCAGGGGGTGGAGGAGGGAGGATTTTGTCGGTGATCACGGGCGGCGGGGCATCGATGAAGTTGTTATCAGTGGTTAGGGTAGTCGTCGTCGTGGGGTCTGAGGCAGGTGTGGCAGAAGTTGATGGTGTGGGATTGCTGTTGCATTGAGTTCGAAGTTGTCCGACCAGGCTGATTCGCCCACAGAATGTGCGTTGGCATTGTGGGCACGTTGGCAGGTCTTGGGCATTGGCGGTGTTGATCCGCGGTGCTTGTGACTTGCGAGCCGCCCTTTTGGCCTTAGCAGCGTCGTTCTGGTTGGCGTCACAGATAACTGCACCAGTCTTCACAGATCTTTTCCATGCCGGTCTCTCCTGAGCGAGATCCTCTCAGGTCACCGGGTTGATTTGTAACTGCTTCAGAGATTTCTTCAAAGTGTCCTTGTATTGTTGTATTTGACCTGCCTGTCGGCGAGCACCCTTAGCATCATCTCCGTAGAAAAGTCGTTTGGGTCAGGGCCCCTAGGCCTAGCCGCCCCTAGGCATGCAACTTCACCCCCCAATTTCGACATTTGTTATGGGAGCGCAACCCAAATAACGCCTGCCATGCCCTGATTTGGCCCCTCGTGTTGGTCCAACGCATCTACTACGGGGGTACGCACATACACACCTGAAATTTGGACCGCCGCAAACTACAAGGTTCGCAATGTGTCCGATGGTATTGAGGGGGAGGGACGGTAGATGACTCGTGAATCACTTAATAAGGATAGCAGACTTTTGCGGCATCCGATGCACATTCTTCTCTCTCAATCATTTGGGTCTGGTCACAGGACATTTTTAGGTTGACGAGATGTGGCTGCGACGCAGTGACTAAACAGCCCAACTATGCATACCACACACGACCTTATCCACGTACCATGCACATATTACCAAAAATTGAGAAGGAGTTGTTTCAGGTCTCACCTGAGTGTCCAGCTCACTCCTAACCTAACCGGGTAGTCTTGTCGTTTGGTAGACTTCCACGCTATGACTTAAGTGTGTCATGACGAAGTTCCCCGGAAGCGATCCGCTTTCGCTCTCTAATCTCTCAGACACCAGGTTTCTATTCGTGCCGGTCAGTCAACTGGTGTGGGGATTGGTCGCAGCTGGCTGGCGTGGTGTAAGGATGCGCCTAAGTTTGCCATTATATTCACCCCTCTATCGAGCTGTGGAATTTGCTGAAAGCGCAGTTCAATTAACGTGTGCCGTAGCTTGCTCTGCCCCCTCATTTAGTTTAGTTCAACTTCCACGTAAGCTGTTGAAGCGGCAGTAGGGTTGCTGTATCACCGGCTATAAAACTTCTCAAGTACAAACCTTTAAAACAGAAACCTACTCTTTTTTAAAACATCCACTTTGAAGAACATATAATTTGCTCACAAATTAGTACAATAACGAATATTATTGTGAATGATTTCTATAAAATATATTCGAATTTATATTGATGCCACACAATGAATGAGAAAAAAAATGATTTCATATATACAGTCATTTTTACAGCGTGAAATTTATCCAGGAGGTTTAACAGAAGCTTCTACAGAAGCCGGTGTCCTGACGTGGCTGAAATATTTTGGGCTTATGCTGTATGCAAATAACACCTAAAACGCATCAATAAACACATTTCAGCATTTTGGTGACGCTTGATGAGAAAGCGTATCTACTGTACAAATAACTCTGCCCAATCTTCACCTTACAAGGCCAGACCAAAGGGATTGTCTGTCACTTAAGTAAAATAGGCATTTTCCGGCGTGCAACCTTTCGTCCGCCATCTTGGCTATAACAAAGTCGGTCACAGAGGGGGTGATGGTTCCAGCCATAAATCTGAAACCTCCGACGAAAAAAGTTCTTTTTTCCACTGACCGCACCTTCCTATTCTTCTTCTTCTTCTTCTTCTTCTTCTTCTTCTCCTTCTTTTTTTCTTCTTCTCAATGCATGCTGTAGTGTGCATTGAGGGAATGGCTACTCAATATTTTAAAAATTATGTAAAATTGTAAAAATATGCGTAAGCGCGCAAACTACGAGAATGGAAGAGAGAGAGAGTAAAAATAATGCAGATGCAAATTACTCGTCTTTAACAAAAAGCAGTAGTATCCGTACGCACTAATTCTGAATTAACTGTGTATTAGGGTTAAAATACTGGAAATGACTGCAGGGCGTACTCGAGGAGTTACGGCTCCTCAGAGTTTCCTTCTTCAGGTAGAGGTGACTCTTCCCTCGGGGCTTATTTGAGTGGGGGCTCGTACGAGGGATCGGGTTTCCGATCGAACACCAAGTTATTTTGCACTGTTGCTGCATTTTTTTCATAGTGGTTTCGAGGCTTCTGTAAGTCTGCAGGACACAACTTAAACCATTTATCTTTGTCAGAGTAAATTAAAAATAGGGATCCCTATGGTGTGATTTACTACTCCCAACGCTCTGTCAGAACGTAAAACACGCGAAGTGTGTGTGTGTGAGTGTAGGCAGGGTGTTGTGGTGGCGTGCGATTACCACCTGGGAAGGCAGACTGCCAAGTCGATTTTTAAATGTTTATTCGAAAGAATCTTTTAACTTTTTTCTCATGCGTCTTCAATGTTCCCCAAAGGTCATGAAAGGTTCATTAACAAAAGGTTTCACTTAGGAAGTCGAGCTTGCGCACCTACGCTTTCAATTATTCATCACCAGGCCTTTACAATAATGCAAGAGAGGGTGGAGTAATAATAGTTTAAACATCCAAAAAGTAGTATAGACGTGTTACAGCGACGAAGCAGCGACATAGATAATTGTCGAACACCTTCCCCCTTCCCAAACCTCGTCCCTATAGAACAAAACTAAAACCTTGACCTCGGAATACCCTCAACACTCTCCTCATCCCATATATTTTTGTAAAGGCCTAATGATAAATAATCGAAAGCGTACGTTCTCCAAACTCAACTTCTTAAATGCTTATATGGTATCATCGATGAACTTAAACGTTTTCACAACGATTTCTCCTTTAAAAAGCACGATGACTTATAAATGGCTTCAACAAGTAACTATAAACACTTTGCAGTGTTCGTCCATGACCTCGCAAATTTCCCCGGATTCCAATAAGTTAGGTTCGATAAAAGTTTCCTGAATCCCGTGAATTCGCCAATCAAGCAGCGCAAAATGCAGAAGGGTACAACTTTAATGAAATACCGAAGCTCATACAACTGGTTGCAGAGAAGTCTAACAGAATTCTAGCAATCTGAGTTTCGAATCTGGTCATCGGAGAACCGTCTAACCAATTCTACCAAATATCGCTCCAGTGTAGGCTTGCGCGTTCGTAAAACGAACCCCTGCGCAGGTGAACTAGGAGTAAATAAGCGATAAAAGATAGATTTTTAGGCAGAGATAAGCGCAGTGTCTACTTCTTTGCCTTGCACTGTAAATGGTCACTGACAGCAACCTTTTTGATTGACAGTTTATTACTGCATACATTTGTGCCAGAGCAGCATGTCTGAGAAACTGCTTTTGAAAACAGACATAAACATTTTTCTGAACTATGTTGTGTTGGTTTAGCGCTCAAATGGCTGCAATCGCGGGAAAGCTATGTTATTCTCTGTTCAAGCATCATATTTTTCAAAACACAGTCCTCGTACCATTTCAGTGCAAACGTTCGCACACCATTTCGACTGTAAGTGTGGTGTAAGTGATCGGCCATATCATATTTCAAGAAATAAGTGAACGAGGCATATAGATCTCGAAGTCAGGACCTGACAAATTAGAAATGTACATTTTCGAGAGTTCAGTAGAATCCAAGAATTATCATATACACGTGTTAATCAATAAAGTAGCTCCTAAGTGTGCATTGACGGCTGGGGCAGTGCGTCTACTCATGATTAATTGGAAAAAAACAGTTTTTAGAGTGTGCAGCTGACTGTATCCCCATTTACTCCACCTCTAATAATTAAAATTTACAGATCAGGGGTTGACTGCCTCGATAACAATTCATAAAAGCGTTTATTGCAAGGTACTGATTCTTTTCATGTATATCTTACAGGTTTCCCTGTACATTTCCAGTTCAGTAAAGCGACACCATCGAGATGCTGTATCACTTCTTTCCCCTCAGTTTTGGAGAAAACAGCTGTTTAGATGTGATGCTGATGCATAATTTGTTTTGAAATATGCACGTCCCTCCAAAATTTTCTCAGGTTCTACTTGTGAATTGAGAGCTCTATTTTTGTATGTCTGTGCATTTAGAGCCTATGGTGCAGTATACTTGAGGATATTGCAAATATACTTCGTGATTTTCGTAGCGCAAAAAGATGTATGAACGCGATTTTGGTGATGGAAGCAAAGAGATAAGGACGTAAATATTTACTAAATTTTGGGTATTCTAAAGCCCGATATTTTGCGAACAAACTCGCACAATTGACCTCTTCGTGGGCTTAAAACTAACTGCTACCGTAATCCAGAAATTGAAGCTGTCTTCAAAGCACCATCGGTTAAAAGGAATATGGATTAATACTCCGCGAAGAACTCTTGTATTCCTGCATAACCACATGCCCATTTCATTTTTACGACTTACAGTGGAACCTGAATTTCAGTCAAAAATAACGTTTAAATGTATTGTTAGTAAAAGGGTGACTGTTTGAAAGAAATATAAATCGTTACCTTAACTCACAAACTTGCCCGTTAAAATTGTCATTTTGAAGGAGAAAGTTAGTTGAAACTTTCCTACAGCTGTCGTCTGACGTAGAATGCATCAAAACCCACCAGCTAACTTGAGCTGTTTTCGTTATTTGACTTTAATTATAGGCTGCTCTGTCCTGCAGTACCTAGGCGTACCTAAAATTTGTGGCACTCAGACTGCTTTTTGTACCCACTTCGGCGTCTCTAAGTTTCGGCCAAAGTAAGGTCCCACCGAAGGTAGCATATGCTTTATTCACTGGATTCCCGAGGACCATGCCAGTTTGTCACGCAATTTTAGCTTTCGTTTCGAAACGAGGTTCCAAAATAACAAAGAACATCCAAAACTTTAAATTCATACGGGGGCAGGGCTTTTTTACAGGTAACTCTCCGCTAAATCTCTATTCATTTGTGTGAAATCGAAGTGCCGAAATATCTCACCTCTTTTCTGCATCGGGTGCAGTGATCGGGATACCTGAAAGGTGTGCGGGTAGCCGGTGAACTCTTTTGAAACCTACTCTATTATACAAAAACGAGCATTTGCTGACTTTTGATTTCTATATCATTTTATTAAAAGTATACTTACATAAAAGATAACAGATAGTGGTTGATGAATAGACGTTCATAAAGCTGAAGATGAAAGCTATGTGAAGTTCATTTGGCCAACCAGTGTTCAGCGCAGATATATAATTCCGAAAAGATAAATACAGAATAGAGGTCAGATTAAGCGGTGCCTTCTTAAGCCAATGTGTGCATATGAGTATTATGTCGGAAAAGCAGGGTTAAGATGCCAGTCAAACATTTCCACTGCATGGAGTGGATTAGTAATTACCCTTTTAACTGACTTTCCATCTGAGGGAAGAGCAAAAGAAGAGAGACTGGGGTGCTCATTCTGCAGTTTATTGGCCATATCAACTGACGACTAAAACTACGAAAGGAGTTACAGCCAATCCATGAATTACACACAGGACGTTTGCTCGCGGAGTATTTTTGAGGTGAGCGATCTGAATTGAGGTACTAGTGTTGTTTCGCCCAACCGGAATATGATAACTAAAAAGTTTTAGAGGCTGAGAGGCAAATAAGTTGATCGTAGTTATCCCAGCGCATCTTGCTGGATTCTTATGTATTGAGTAAAATGATTTGCGCTCGCCGTCACGCGACCACCAGCAAAGTCTCCAGATCCCGCCTTGTTTTAATACCTAGATCGCATCACTTTCTTCAGCCAAGGAATATCGGCTTTCTTTAACATACATACTCCAGCCTTTTTCCCCGTGAGGGCGTAAATCACCGCTGCCTCCATATTGACGCTAACTCATCCCAGGTGAATGAGCAATACCGAGACACAATTCATCTTTGAAATAGCGAGAAGAGGATTCATATGTCGGCAGCAGACTGGACTCTGAGAATCCGGCCGGTGCAAACGACCGGGCATAAATTCCGGAATGCAGCCGACCAATCTGGTGCAAAACGCCAAACCCCTATGATAGTGAACTAGCTGACGCCAGCGCCTGCTGTCGAGTCAACGCAACGATTTTGGAAACTCTTATCCCGGGTAAAAATTCTCATCGTCATACGGAAGCCATGCATTTTCAGCCGCTTTGTCGTCATGCTCCAATTGTCCCTAAAACTACTTCCTCAAGCTTACTTTACAGTCCTACGCTCGCAAACTGTAAGGTCTGAATCAGCGCAGATACCAGTTGCCAATATTTCAGAACAGTCTTGAAATAACTCACATAAAGACTTGGAGAGAAGGCTCTCATTGAAAGAAACGTGACAGAATATTTTGGTGAAGTAATATTCCTGCAATATCAAATAATTTGTTGATTGTTTTTCACCTTCTAGGTCGTAAATAAATGCAGGGCCGAAACCCATTGATACTATGACCTGTTATTAGGAAAGGTTTCGAAATAACTCTTGCATTTCGATCATCAGGTTAAATGGGCAGTAACCATTTACGCACCCCTTTGAATCAACTCCGTGATAGCAATTCATTAAAGCAGCGTTAATAATCCTGGCATAACAGCGATGTGCAACTTAAAAATCAATCTGGGTGTTTTCGAACCAAAAGAGTTCCGTGAATAAGAACTTCTGAAAAACAAATGGCAATTTCCCCGACTGAAAAAAATCAAGACGGATATTTTGTGTCAGCATTTGCAATGGAGGGATTTTACGATGGGCGTTAGTCCTCCTTGTTTTTGAATCTAAATTTAATGGGAAAACAACTAAGGTACGTCGGTTAACATGGGTTATTTAAGCGAAAAGCTCCACTCACATATATCGCTTACTCCTCAAATGGTTTGCCCCATTTGACTAGAATGGTCATTTAAAAAAGACGTTTACTGGTCTCAACATTACGCCACTCCATACGCTCGTTTGTTCATCTTGAGCTTGCATATGGGCTGTGTGCTCATGGTGGAACGGGCAATGGAAATCACCACAGATCCATCGGACTAGTCTGAAATTACCATTCGTGTTCTGGCCTCTTCCCCGTGAATACGTTTTAATGTTTCCATCGGAAACATGAATATCTTCGCTGACTCTGTGTGCTCTCAAATTCAGCCTTTTTTCCTAATAGTGGTTAATCTAACGGTGGACAAAACATCTGCCATACTCTTTATAGAACAACACTCTATATTTTGAAAACCCACCAGTTATCTTTTATTAAATTTTATAAAAGCGTACCCTTTTTAAAACTCAGACAATAGTTTGAAATGATTTTGATGGCTTTGCTGTGCGGTACGCACCAAAGCCGGACAAATATAGACATAGTAAAACATCAGAAGTTCAAGTCCATACTAGATAACTTATATTTATCACAAGCATTGCCAAATATTTCCGTTGAAATATTTTGCACCGCATTTCGTACCGCAGACATGAAACACATGCATGTAGTATCGGAACCTCAAAAAGGCCTTGAACGGTGATGTGCATGCGAATTCAGTTTCTTGCGCATAATGTTTGATAAACTACGTACGTTTCCTGAAGAAATGCAAATATCTTGTAGCTTGACGCATCCGCTGCTGATTGTGCACTCAATATATACGTGGTATATTTGAAATTAAGCATGTTGCAAATGGGCAGTTGCCATCGATTTGCAGCATAAAAGCCCCTGTATGGTCATCAATGTGATACAGAGGCAACAACGAGGACGCATTTACAGTTCCAATGTGTGGGTTCTTAAGTCTACCTTTTGAAATTAGCACAGAATTGTCTAGTTTTACCTAACTCACCTTTGTCTGTTTAACGTATCCCGTTGCAACCGATTATGTTCACTCTATGCCGCAGAGTACGATGGGTGCAGGAGGGTGATAAACATGCGAAGTAGGTAGCCATGGTAGAAGATGGCACATAGTAAAAGGGATCAGAAAGATGGTAGATAGGAGTATGCTTTATTTTAAAGAAGCATTCCCAAGTTCAAAGTTAAAATGACTCCATTCACTGTGACCGGTAAATAAAATTAACAAATAACATAAGAGTCAATGGCTCACATAAAGATGAAAACCTGTTATGGGTACAGGTTTAGTATATGTATTTTCATTTAGTCCATGTGCGCATATAATAACCAACCGCAAAGGGCAGTACGGAAAGTATATATGCCTATATATATGACAAGAGGTGAGTTTAATCATCATCATCATCATCATCATCATCGTCATCATCATCATCATCATCATCATCATCATCATCATCATCATCATTATCATCATCATCATCATCATCCTCATCGGCACCAAAACCACCATGATCATCATCAGAATCACCATCATCATCATCATCATCATCATCATCATCACCATCATCATCATCACATCATCATCATCAACATCATCATCATCATCATCATAATCATAATCATAACTCACCATCATCATCATCATCATCATCATCATCATCATCATCATCATCATCATCACACTAATCATCATCATCATCATCATCATCACCATCATCATCATCATCTATCATCATCATCACCACCATCATCATCATCATCAATACGCACTACCGTCATCATCATCATCATCATCATCATCATCATCATCATCAAGGAAAGAGAGTTGATGCTAGAGTAACACCAACAAACCAAAACTAAAATAACGCGTTCGCAATACTTTCGAAGCATTGCCTTGGGACTGAGTTTTGCTTTATTCGGTAGAAGAGCATTTTCTAAGGATTGTCGTATGAGACGGTCCAGGACATACTTCCGAAATTGAGACAGTGTCTGCTTTTAAGAGGATGACTATCAACCATACATAACATACAAACTTTCATTTGTAGATCTGAACCATCAGTGTGTGGGGAGAAGAGGCAAGACTCTCACGTAGGTCTACTTTGAAGGAGGAGTTCCTACGCTGCTTTAAAATTTTGGCAGAGAGATGAAATTTTTAGGTTTTTATGATGACACTCAACATTGTAAACGATTTCAATTCTAAATTGGTTTTAAGGTAGTTGGAGCACGGTTCAACGTCCGATTGTTTCAGAAAGCAAGGATAATGATAGACATAGAAGAATGAAGCAGTAATTGTTTTTGGGAAAAGTATCGCGATCCTTACTTTAATCTTAGGTTATATTTTGATTTGAAGTGGGACTAGATTTTGGAAAGAGTTTTCGGTCACATCGTGATCACGAGGCGACTACGCTATTTTGGTACAGCTTACATGATCAGTAAAGCAAACATGTAAGGGGACGTATGTCGCAAGGATACAATCAATACATAAGTAAATACGATTCTCACAAGACATATAAAGGTTTTTCAATGATAAGTTGGACAAACGAATTGAATCAATCTTCAGTGGTAGCAAGGTGTAAATACTAACAAGTATAATAATAATCTTTAAAAGTATTTAAAAATCGGGCATGCACAAGACAGCAATAGCGTATATCACTGTGGACAAATAAAGACTTTACAACTTCCCCACCACCTTGCTGAGAAAATAACCCCATAATTCATGCGGGTACGATTAAGATTCTTAATCATTTCTGAAAGCTGCTGACGGATGGAGGAGTAATTAGCTGGTAGTCAACACTCACCAGCTGACCATGCCTAGATGACTCCACTTTAATCGAGCTTTGTTATTAAAACAACGGTAGCTCAAAAACTGTGGTAACATCGAACGAAAATTTGTGGCCAGGAGCCTGGAATTCAAATGACGTTTGAGTGTCGTCCCCAACCGCAGTGGTAATTTCACTCGGGCAGGCTTTGCAGAAAGTTGGTAACGTTAATGTAGGTAAGTGGATTCTTAACTTATGATATATCAGCCGAAAAGTGCAGGAGATTACATCTGGGCAGTCTTCATTGAATTTGATGCTTTAAGTTCAAAAGGGTGTAAACATACTGTATAAAATGACATAATGGTCAAGCAGGTCAGACAAACAAAGGAGCGAAAAATATCAAATGGCGGTCAAAGGAAAATAGGCAGAAGAATACACAATTACAAAAATTTCTTGAATGGAGAGCTCGAAAAATGGCAGCTCGATTAAACCTGCGTGGTAGTTGTACCAATCAAATTCCGTTTATAAAGAAAAGACTGCCTATGATTACTATCATGAAGAATCCAACTCAGGAAAGAGAGAGAGAAGAATTTTGTTTCCTTAACATCGTTTGCAGTAAAGGAACTGTGTTATAACCGGGTGTTTCTGAAAACTCAGCATCAACCCTCCTATCAGATGATCTCCGGCTTTGAATGGGAGTGATCACATAGGGCAGGGTTTTACTATGGCGATTTTGAGACGAACAATGCTTATGCGAACTTCCACCTAACCTTCAAAGATACATAAGCAAGACACTTATTGAAACCTGTCTCGACCTGCAAAGACTTTCAAATTTTCATGTTGCTGAGGATTGACTTATTACAAGTCAGTCGTTTTAAAATGGACTGCCCTAAACCAACCAAACATACTTCCATCTTTAGACGCTATGGCAACTTTGAATAACATTTATGATAACAATGCCACGCTTTAAATACAGGCCTAATTGGGTTCTTTCGCGAGTGTGCGTACCAAGGCTGCGGCACTTTTACCCGGAAACACGATCGAGTTAAAAGGAGATTGAGGGCTCAAAGATCTTGCATCCCGGTACAGGAAGGACTTGTTTCCCGATTATCGAAGGAATATGTGGAAAGGATGGGGACGCCGTTAAAACGGATTGGTAAAGATGAAGAGT
>WEDG01000804.1:95000-106005 GCA_017591395.1 Schistocephalus solidus | reverse complement strand
CTCCAATGTTTCTCCATTAAACCAATAGACGCGGCCGCAGCAAGGTTCTACGGACAACCAAAATTACACAAGGCTGGTATCCCCCCTCAGGCGTAAGCCTGATAAGCAACAAAAAATATATTAACTTCTGACTGAGCTTGCTTGAAAACATTATCTGCAACCAGTTCATGGCCAGTAAAACGGGAATATTATACATACATATATATATATATATATATATATATATATATATATATATATGTTGGGGGCTACAGCCTCTTCCAATTTGGACAGTTGAGTGTTTTTGCCCTGGCAGCTGTGTACTTGTTCCACTTTTAGATTTCACTGACTTTGACAAATGTTTAAGCTTTCTAAACTGCTTAATAGGCCTGGTCATGGAAGACTAACGTTCCTCATGCTGATAGTTGTGTTGTTGTTGCTTTTTGGCAGGAGGCCATTTCAGCGTGTTGCGATCGTTTTAATGGAAGTTGTTGCTGCTGCTGTTGATGAGGATTATGATGGACAGGGATTTGCTTCTCTCTCGACCGCATTACCCTCTAACCCTCTTTTGCCAGAGTGCGCGGACCGGTCGTCCAGAAAGCAGATTGAGCCATCAACAGCTGGACACCGGTTGTGCGAACTGACTTTTGGAGGGGGCAGGGAAAAGTTTGCAGTATCTCTTGCATTCGGTCGGACGCAGGCGGTCATGTGTTAAATTCCAGGGTGATTTTTGTATCCCCATGTCAAAGTTAGCCATAACACTAGCCCCAGCAATTACTCCAACACTAACTAGCCCTGGAATTTAGCTCAAGCCCACCTATTAGTGGAGCGTCCCCCGTCCGTCCCTCTGTTACAGTAGGCCATTCAGGATTGGACCAGACGGCGGCCAAATTCCTGTTGGATGGATGATAGGATGCATTCGCGTCCTGATTATCTGTTGATTCGGCCTCCTCTTCATTGTACACTTGAGCATGGTCACGTTTCCGCGTCTGGCAGAAACTTGTACTTTTCATCAATTTTCTGGTTCCTTTCCTCCCCCATCATCTCCCCATCCTCTGTAGGGTTTTCGTTTTTTTGTTTGCTATCTACCCTGTTGCGGACAATGGCTCTCCTTGTCGTCTTAACAGCGATTTAGGGACGTAGCGGGTAGAGCGTTCGTTATCTTGCCCCTCAGGGTACCCAAATCAGTGCCCCCTTCATACCTTAACCATAACTCTCAATTTGTGTCACAAAACTAATATTATAAATCACTCTACTTAGTTCAAATGTCAAAACATAGTTTTCTCTGGTAGTTGATGGGCGCTCACCGATCGGTTACAGGACTCACTCGTCCCGTTGTGCCCTGGGGTTAACTCTCAAACCCCACCAGCAGCCACAGAGTGGCTAGTGATATAGGCAGAATGACATTATGGACAGAGGCAAGGGAAACTGGAATTGCCATTTCTGGCTCATTAGCCGTCATCTGCCAGCCATACCCAACCCCAGGTGTTTCGGCACCCCAGGCTCGAACTCGCGACCTATTGGTCTAATGCTCTAAATCACTGCGCCACGAGCATGTTGGCTTGTCGGTTTGGGTTTGCTATCCACCTGCTGCTCTGACCGTCGTTTTGTCAACATCGCCAGGATCGGGTTGTTTGAACACCCACCCGCCTACCGCGCTAAGCACTTTATGGATTTTCCATTCGCACTTCATGCTAGACCGTTGGTTTACCACCTGATGGCCATGAGAGCGTCCTTTCAGCTGGCGAACCTCCGCGGCTGTCGAGATCGCGCCAGGGAGCACCGGCGTTCGCTCGCTACTTCTTCAAGTGGAAGGAGTAGGAGCGGTAGATGAAAAAAAGAATGTTGCATCACCTTTTTCGCATGAATCCGAACATTTGTTTGTAAAAACCGCTTCTGGAGGGGGGGAAGGTGAGGGCCGAAGGTGGCATTCGTTCGAAAAGTTGAAATTCGTCCACCTTTGCACGCCCTCGCTCCGTCGGTGGTGTTCATTCATTTTTTGAGGGATGTGGAGGCGGCAGGTTGCGTCTTTCGCTTGCATTTCCTCCCCCGCCCCCTTCCATCTGCACGTCCGCCTTATCCTCGTCTTCTTACGCAATCCATTCATTCTGTGCGTTTCAACTAACCCATACCCCAAAGAGTACTGATGGTGATTTCTGGAAGGCTACTCATTGTCAACCAGCCCTAGTTAAAGCTCCGCATGCTGTCATCTAGCCGTGGTCATATTATCGCCCGAGGGTCGCTCACCCATCGGGTTACCGAACATGCTCCTCTTGTTGTCTTCCAGCTCAAAATGCAGCCTTCTCCAGCGCCTAGAGCTCAGCACTGGTTCAGAAGTAGTGTTGTAATTTCCGATTTTCCAGTCCTCGTCGGCCGGCCGACCAACCAGACGTGACCCGTCTGGTTCGGAATTGGCGGTCAACGTCGTGTTCCCTGTGTGCCAGCGTTGATGTGCATCAGCCTCCAAAAGTGACGCGGATTCTACCACTGTGCACTACTAACTATGAGCACCTAATAAACCTTCTTTCGGATATTCCCTCTTCTCCGCAGCAGTTAGCAGAAACTTGCAGCAAATCTTTGATCGTCAAAGACGAGGACCACCATTGCCTTTAAAGCTATGAGATATCAGGTGTAGTAGACGAGCTGCAATAAACTGATGCGTGATTACATAGCATCAAACTCACGTCCTCTTTTTTTAAACAATCTCGCCTACTCCATATCAAAAAATGAGCTATGAGAGAGTAACAGATTAGACTGTCTGTCTTCGTCTTCTGAACGTCAGCAACGTGCTGATTCACAGCCAGCTTGTTTCAGAAAGAGAAGGAGAGGGAAAGAGATAGATAGAAGCTTTACTTTGAAAGTATCATTCTCAACTTTTCAGTAAAAGGTCCTCCGTTCACCGTGGAGCAAAATGGGTAGACAAAGTGGATGACACCGGAAGATCACAAACTATGCATAATGGTCGAAAATGGCACCTGTTGACATCAGGAAAAATCGTCAGTGAATAATTCGTTAAATTTTCGTCAAATATTTCTTCCTCCAAAACGGTGTTAAGGCAGTGTGCAGAGATGATCTCATTATTGTTGTTCAAGTAAACAGCACATGACTAACATTATGGACCAAACGATGTACATATAATAAAATTCGCGTATGAATGGAGTGCAGCGCCATTTGCAAGCGCACATGCTTACATTTGTAGCTCATTCAACATGCTTCCACTTTGCGAAGAACAGTATCCTGTGCTTGTGTATATCCGTCTCTGTTGCCCCCTAAACGGGCCACGTGGTAGATGCGTTGGACCAACACGGGGGCCACATTAGGGCATGGCATGCGTTATTCGGGTTGCGCTTTCATAACAAATGCCGAACATAGAGGTGTGGTGGCACGCCTAGGGGCGGCAGGACTTAGGGGACTCGGCCGCGCCAGCCACCTGCGTCCTCTCCCGCATCCGGTCTTCTTGACTCTGTCTTGACACCGGGCTCAGGTGGGGGAGGAGGAGAGAGTGCGGTAGATGCAGCGCAAGTCTACTATCACTTTAAACTAAATCACGCGCAAGTCACCGTCCCTGCTCCATTTTCCTGTGTATATCCATCTTTATTTCTACTGAACTTCTAGCACCTAAAGCAAAGACTTTTGCTCCAAGAAAAGGTCTTTCCCCCCTACGTGACTAAAATCAGCCCCCAAAAGACTTACCTCGTACTCTTTCTCCCACGCTCTCACCTGGCTCCCGTTTTTTCTGTTCATTTACTCCCTCTCGAGGTCCCCCACCCCTCCCTCCCCGGCAAAATTTTCTGGTGTTCCGGTCACCCCCGCCCCCGTATCACGTTGCCACACCACCGACCTCGACTGGAATTTTATTTCCGCTGAAGGCTGCTTTGTCTGCGCACTCGCGCGCGTGCGCGGTCACCTGTCTCGTCGCCTCTCGCCCCCCCCACCGTTCCGTCATGGCAGCTCGGCAACGGCCTCGTGGGCTCCGTGCATGGAGGGGGTGGGGTGGAGGATTTGATGGTAGTATGACATTGCCCTCATGCTCTCGGGCAGTGATCACCTAAGTGAAGCCCGAAACTTCCTCCCCTTCTCACTGGCAAGCCCTGTTGGCCTTATTCAGACACCCTCCTAACCGTTACAACGGGACCCATCGAAATACAATAGTTGACAAAACTCACGAAATGTCATGCAAATAACTGGATAGCAGAGATCGCTAACCCAATGTCTCTGAAATATTTATAGCGCTATAAACCCCGATCGCTTTTCAAAGGAAGCGATGTCTTCTCCCAGTGCGTTATGGGTTGGTTACAAAGCAAGATAACTTCCACGGACTACCATAATAAGACAATAAGAGGGTATAACACGTCAGTTAATTGCAGATAGATGAATCGGGATGGTAGAATAATTAAAAATAATAAGGAGGACGCAATAGGAGTACTTTGTCCGTTGTCGTTCACTAGTATATATATATATATATATATATATATATATATATATATATATATATATATATATATATATGATATTGTGGGGCTCACCGATCTGCTTAATGAACATGTATGTTCCGTTGTGCTCTGGAGCTCAGACAAGAGCCCTGCAGGCGGTCGCATAGCGACGTGTAGCATATGATGAAATTGAACCGACAAAGACAAGGGAGACCGAATGGCCATTTCTGGCTTATTAGCCGTCATCAGCCAGTCATACCCAATCCCAAGTGTGGCACACCTGGGATTCGAACCCGCGACCTTTGGTATTTGAGTCGAACGTTCTACTATTGAGCCACGGGCTCGTTGTTTTTGTCGGTTGTGATTGGGAATATGATGATAGTGTGGGGCTCACCGATCTGCTTAAGGAACATGTATGTTCCGTTGTGCCCTGGAGCTCAGACTAGAGCTCTGCAGGCGGTCGCATAGCGACGTAGCATATGATGAAATTGAACCGACAAAGACAAGGAGACTAGAATGGCCATTTCTGGCTTATTAGCCGTCATCAGCTAGTCATACCCAATCCCAAGTGTGGCACACCTGGGATTCTAACCCGCGACCTTTGGTATTTGAGTCGAAAGCTCTACTATTGAGCCACAGCTCGTTGTTTTTGTCGGTTGTGATCGGGAATATGAGGATAGTGTGGGCTCACCGATCTGCTTAAGGAACATGTATGTTCCGTTGTGCCCCTAGAGCTCAGACTAGAGCCCTCGCAGGCGGTCGCATAGCGACGCAGGTATATGTTGATAAGTTGAACCGACAAAAGACAAGGGAGACCGGAATGGCCATTTCTGGCTTATTAGCCGTCATCAACCAGTCATACCCAATCCCAAGTGTGGCATCACCTGGGATTCTAACCCGCGACTTTTGATCATTGAGTGTAACACTCTACCATTGAGCCACGGGCCCGTTGATTTGTCGGTTGCGATCGGGAATATGAATTATGATAGTGTGGGGTTCACCGATCTGGTTAAGGAACACGTATGTTCCATTGTGCCTTGGAGCTCACTTTAGAGCCCTCGCGGGCAGTCGCATTGCGACTTAAGGTATATGTTGATCTTTTCGAATCTCAGGTGATCCACATCTGGGATTGGGTATGACTGGCTGATGACTGCTAATAAGCCATAAATGGCCATTCCTGGTCTCCCTTGTCTTTGTCTGTTCCACCTTAAGCCACACACTGATACCTTTTTAGTGACCATAGCTTAACATCTTCGTCTAATTTGCACTTTTATCGGTTCGCCGTGTGTATTTTTAGACACGGTTCTTTCCTTAGTAAGTCGTCCTACGTTGTGACGCAGCAGCAGAACGCCGGATGCTAACTTCCTCCTCTGCTCAGCGACAGCTGAATCTTCACCGCACAATCTGGTAGGGCAAACCGAGAACCTGTCGCACAGGGGTTCTCCTTGTACACATATTTGTCTATGCCTCGTCCAGCTCAGTACAGTTAAACAAACTACTGTATTTGCCATGTTTTATTTTCGATGGAATTACCGTGCGAACTTGCATTAAATCCTTCGAAAGTAACCTTTACAGGCTCGGTCCGAAATGTAGCTAGTGCCTGGGCTGATAAATAATTATATAGTTTAAACTGCTGTCAGTGAACCTAATGATGGTGTTCTGCAGCATTGTCGATGCTGAATCCCTTCCTTTGCGCTTGTTGCGCGGAATACAAGTCTTTTTTATATCTAACTCCACTTGATTTTGTCTGAAAGTGAAGTCGAACGTTGCAATTACAGAGGTCACGCCGAGTATACACACTAGCCTCGCTCATATTAATGCTCTTTCATGGTAAACGCACGCTGACATTCGGCCTCGCATTCGACCAACCGTAGGACTGATAGTTGCCTCCATGACAATGCCCTGTTTTTCTTTAATGCAACACCTTTAAAACGTAGTCTTCTTCGGTGTCCTTTTTGGCTCCTCTGTAACAACACCCGATCATGCAGTTTTCGGTCGTAACATTTGATCAGTCGCGTCACCTACCGTGCTGCCATTCTATCTTCGTTCTGCGAGTGCAATTTTCTTTCAGGCTGATAGTGTCGAGACCGCCACAGCACCGAGGTAGCCTCTCCTACCAGCATGTGCCTTCCCAAGACTCACCTAATCACTTTTCCGGTGCTTGCGACCACCAATGAGGCGTTTGGCCTGGTACGCGTCAAACCCAAGATCCGCGGACACTTACTGGTAGCGAACTGAGCGAAATTCACGAGGGGTTCCAAGTAGCCCAGAAACTAACCCAGCTGGGTCGTCGGAAGCGCCCAATCAAAAGAATGAACGATCTTCGTAAAAAAAATCACACACTAGTTTTGAAGGTAGTAGTCGCTTAGACATAGAAATGCGGTGGACTTAATATATTGAACTGAGTGATGCGCGCGCATGAAATTGACCAAATAAATAAGAATGAAAGCCATCCCTAAGGCCTCTTGTCGGAATACGAAGCATCGAGGTGCGATAACTGGAATATTGCAAATTACTGCAACCACAGGGCATGCTATTTTTAGCATTTTCTTCCAAAGAATGCTTGCTCGTTTTGCCGACGGTGGAGGTCGTAGCGTCTTTGAAAGGGCAGCAAGGGCTGCGACAGTGAGGGCGATTTCTAAGTTTAGAAAGCCTTAACAGCCGTTATCTTTTTTTACCACAGGCGACGGACAGTTCCGGAAATTTTTATTAACAAGTGCTCAAATTCCTTGGGGAAAGAAATAAATCGCCTCGGGTAAATGTTCTTAAGTTCTGCTCCCATCTCCTCGTCAGGCTAATGCGCAAATACAGTCAACCGTGAGTCAAAAACTATCGTGTGGTTGACAGGAGGCAAAAAGGCGGAGTTGCTCATCGAGGGCCCGTGAGTTCTATGCTCCTTAGCCATTTTTTCTGAAAAAATACTTTCTCTTACTAGTTACTTTTGAAAAAAGCTCCCTGTTGAGGTTGTCCGCAGACAAACAATCGTGCAATTTGTCCTCCTCAAGGTCAGGTTTAAGGACGAATAGGATATTACCCTAACGCACTCTTTACGCATGTAATTGATTTTCTGTAGCGATGGAAAAACTCGACCTATCTTTTTGGCAGTCCCCTTGCCATATTCGTTTATTTATGGGTTTTAGTCTATCATTAGAAATGTGACGCAGGTGATCCCATGAATTTTCACACACACGACAGTTTGACCGTCGTAGTCCGACGATGTCCACTGTATGCTCCATGGAAGGGTGGAGCAGGAACGGTGACTTGCGCTGCAGCTACCGCACTCTCTCCTCTCCCCCACCTGAGCCCGGTGATAAGACAGAGTCAAGAAGACCGGAGGCGGGAGATGACGCAGGTAGTAGGCGCGGCCAGGTCCCCTAAGTCCTAGCCGCCCCTAGGCGTGCTCTCACACCTCCCATGTTCGGCATTTGTTAGCCTAGCGCAACCCGAATTACGCATGCCAGGCCCTGATGTGGTCCCAGTGTTGGTCCGACGCATCTACCACGTGACCCGTTTAGGGGGCACAACGACAGTCCGACGATGTCCACCGTATGCTCCATGGGAAAGTGGAGCAGGGACGGTTACTTGCGCGTGATTTAGTTTAAAGTGATAGTAGACTTGCGCTGCACCTACCGCACTCTCTCCTCCTCCCCACCTGAGCCCGGTGTCAAGACAGAGTCAAGAAGACCGGAGGCGGGAGAGGACGCAGGTGGCTGGCGCGGCTAGGCCCCCTAAGTCCTAACCGCCCCTAGGCGTGCCACCACACCTCCATGTTCGGCATTTGTTATGGGAGCGCAACCCGAATAACGCCTGCCGTGCCCTTATGTGGCCCCCGTGTTGGTCCAACGCATCTACCACGTGACCCGTTTAGGGGGCACAAACACACACACACACACACTATAGTTCGACCGTCGATTTCGACGATGTCCACCGTATGCTCCACACCAGGTGGTTCAGGGACGGTGACTTGCGCGTGAATTAGTTTTAAGTGATAGTAGCCTTGCGCTGCAGCTACCGCACTCTCTCCTCCTTCCCCACCTGAACCCGGTGTCAAGACACAGTCAAGAATACCTGAGGCGGGAGAGGACGCATGTGGCTGGCGCGGCCGGAGCCGCCCCTGTGCGTACCACCACACTGATCCCACGGAGTGGGAGTGTCATAAAGGCCACATTAAGAAGGAGCCATTGCAGCCTGACTTTCAGTCCGCAAATCAGCCACTCCACACAAAACACATATTGTGCTAAGCATGCAGTCCGAGTCATCCCGTCAGTTGGCAACCTTCCAAGCCACGGCTTTTAGCGCACCGTGATAGTTTCAAGCGCGTAAGATTGTTTATAGTGAGGAACATGCGCTGAGCTGTTGACCTCACTCTCTCCCCTACCCCCACAGTCAAACCACTGTCCGAGCCGGTCAGTTGTCTGATGTGGGAGTGGGTGCATTGGCTGACGGGTCGGCGTACCCGTCTTCGCGCGTCACAGCACGTCCTGACCCCCATAATGCACACACCAGGATTTAATTACTCAGGGGATATGGAGGAGCATCGTCGTCTGACTCCCAGTCCACTGGTCAGCCACTCGACACACACAGCACGACACACACGGCATTGTCTGGTGTAAGCGTCAGATTGGCAGCCTTCCCAGCCACGGTTTCTAGGACACCGTGATATACTCTGGTAAATGGTGATTGTGAGGGTGTTGTCGATGTATTGGTGTAGTTAGTGTGTGCTGATGTAGCTAAGCCTCCGGTGGTTTACCGCAGGTTTTCGTGGAGGCGCCTGTGTCCTAATAGGCCCATTCGGCGTGTAAATGTGCGGGAGCAGTGAGGGCAGTGGAGGCGTGCACGTCAACTGTATTTTGGAGCCCTAGGCGCTGGTTCGACAGCCTCAATGCGATGGATTCGCAGAAGACCGATCAAGCCGATGCGTGAGTTAAATTTGCGGGTGCAGTGTGGGCAGGAAAAATCAGAAGAGGCTAAGGGGGGTGTCATTCATGGTAGTGGGGTGGTGGTGGCGGTATGAATGGCAGGAGTGGAGGGTGTGTATGGGGTATCGGTGTTGTCGGCACTGCGGTGAATTTCGCTGTCATGGATGCGCATGTGACCGAAAAGGCCCATGCGATGAGTGAATGCACGAGGACAGTGAGAGGCAGTGCAGGCGGCTATCTCTGCTGTGTGTTGGAGGTCCAGGCACTACTTCACCAGTCTCTGTACGATGGATTCGCAAGTGACCGATCAGGCCGATGCGTGAGGTGAATGTGCGGTTGCAATGAGAAAAGTTTAGGAGAGAGTCCCCATCGCTGATGGTGGTAGTGGTGGTGGCAGGGGTGGAGTTTGTGGGGGTAACACGTGCTGAGCATTGTGATGTGGTCTCGATGATGGTTGGACTAATGGAATTTTCGCCAGTGGTGAAGGTGGGGGAGTCCGAAGGAGGGTTGACAGAAGTTGACGTAGAATTTCGAATTGTCGGATTGTTGATGCATTGCGTCCAAAGATGTCAGACTAGGCCGATTCACGTGCGGAAGGTGCGGTGACAGCGCGGGCATGTTGGAAGGGCCTGGGCATTGGCGATGTTGGTCCGGGGCGCTGGTGACTTTCGTGCCGCTCTTTTGGTCTTGGCAGCGGTGATCCTGTTGACTTCGTAGAGGGTTGCCCCTGTCTTCACTGTTCTCCTCCAAGCCGAACGATTCCGGTCAAGGTCCACCCAGGACTCCTGGTTGATCTGCAATTGCTTCAGGGATGTCTTCAGAGTGTCTGTGTAGCGTCGTACTTGACCCCCTTGTCGACGAGAACCCATGGCGAAATCTCCATAGAAGAGTCGTTTGGGTAGCCTTTCGTCGTCCATCCGCACAAGGTGACCGCTCCAGCGTAGTTGCAGTTGTTTAACTGAGCGTAAATCCTAAGAATGCCTGTTCGTTCAAGCACTTCCGTGTCCGGTATCCTGTCTTGCCAACTCAGATTTAGTATTCTGCGGAGACAGCTGAGGTGGAAAGGGTTGAGGTTCCGCGCCTGCTTATGGTAGATCGTCCACGTCTCCACTCCATACAGCAGCGTCGGCAATATGACAGCTTTGTACATCTTGAGTTTGGTGCTGAGGTGGAGACCATGTCGATTCCAGACCACATTTTGCATGCGTCCAAAGGCTTGGCTGGCTTTAGCGATCCGATGGGCGATCTCATCGTCGACTTTGGTGCTGCGTGAGAGATTGCTGCCTATGTACGGGAAATTATCCACAGCTTTAAGTTCGGTGCCATTGACATTGATGTGAGCTGTCGTGCAGAGAGTGTTGGGCGACGGTTTATGCATCACAACCGTTTTCTCAGTGTTGATGCGAAGTCCGAAGTTGTCACAGGTGGCAGTGAAGAGGGCCATGCTCCTTTGCATTTCCTCTTCTGTCGTTGTATTGAGTGCGCAGTCGTCAGCGAATAGTAGTTCGTCGATGGTGGCTGTGGAGACACGCGAGCAGAAGTGCATCCATCGTTAATTGAGGAGTCGGCCGTCCCTACGGTAGGCGATGCGGATCCCGGGGCGTTCGTCATGGTAGGCATCCATTAACATGGCAGAGAACATGAGGCTGAAGAGGGTAGGCGCAAGGACGCAGC